>CM041777.1:354178832-354218441 GCA_023374045.1 Limonium bicolor
GCTGAATAATGCCGGCCTGTGACTCGAATGATCGATGCTCAAGGAGCATTTAGTAGTCATCCAAAGGAGGGATGAACCATAATGTGAATGATGTAAGTTTATGTGTGGAAGTTGAGGTGACAGTAGATACGATATAAGCTGATGTTATACAGGGAGTAAGAGCACGGTGCGCAACAAGCGACTGTTGTATAAATGTTGTTAAACGATAATGTAACAGATAAGACCGGTTATGAGTTAAACTCAGTGGAGATGCAAGATAAGTGATGTTAAACAAACTGGGCAATAAGCCAGTGGTAGGTACTATGTGATGAGGAACTCAGTGTGAATTCCATGGCGAATCGCATAAGAGATTTACTGTCAAGAGTTTACACCTCTGCACTCTGTATGACTGAGTGTTTTGGTATTGCACTTGTGCAGTAATGATCGAATGAGATAGCTAGGAATTGGAAACATGTTAATTGTGGAGCAATAATGTTATAATGGCCGATGCATAGGAAATGCAAGGCCGCACCAATAAAAAAAAAAAGTACTTGTACAGTAAGTGACATGATTAACAGTAAGTGACTACAGTAGCACTAACTGCCAAATCGGTATGGAATATACCCCAAATGTTGTAAATAGTTGAAGAGCACTACACTCTAGGTAGTAGCTCAATCTCAACCGACAGTAAGTCGGAAGGGAACAAGTCAATGATTGTGAAATACATAGCTGTATACACAGTAAATTGTTATGGAAGTGGATAGAAAGTGTATAACTCACCGAATTCGCTAACGGTAAGAGATACCACGCGTCGGTTGAGAAACCATTATTACCAAGATAAAGGTGATATATGGGAGGTGTACAATACAGTAAGAATAACAAATAGAGCAATTAAGCTCTACAGTTATTAAAGTTTCGCAGCAGAAACTAGTGAGCCAGTGATACAAGTGTTGAATGTACATGGTGAACATGAGTGAATGGCTAATTATTAACGCCTAGAAGCCTAACAGGCCAGAATCGAAACTAACTAAGAGTTTGAACAAACTCCAATGAGAATTCTTGGTTTAGGAACTAAACCGCCAATATGGTTAAGATCCTCTAATCAGAATCCATTGTGTAATAGGCCGCGTGGAAGTTAAAACACTTCACGACGGCAGAACATTTAAGCCAATGTTTAGTGATTGATTACGTGGGCGTAATCCCTTTTAAGGGGGGTAGAGCGCAAAACCACTTAGTGTATATTACCGTACAAGTGTACGTGAGTTATGTTGTGCATAGTTATTGTTTTGATGATTGGTGTGTGTGTTACGTAAACATACGCATTCATTCATGGTTGAATTGTGGTAATTGCGCACAGAGAATGCGAATACCATTGTGATAAGTGTGTGTATTTGTTAACAATTGTGTGTGATAGTACAAATGTGGGAGTAGAGAAACTCCCGGGGAACAAAACCCCGACAGTGTATAGATGTGAAACGGTGTGTCGTATTTGATAAAATATATGTGTATATACTATATAGTGATTCATAAAAGGGTATGAGACCAATATAAAACCTAATGAGAATAAGATTCCATAGGTAACAGGATTAAAGTGTATGGGAATAACTGATAGACGAAGTTCTATCCTTGGAGATGTATGATCATGATTAGAATGATTTAAAAGATAGAAAATTGGAAATGAGTGATTTACCTGATGCTTGAAAATGAAGTGGGAGGTGGAACTTGATTTGCATGCGATCAAGGAAGCCGAACACAAATTGGGGTGGAAGGATAGTTCAACACTGATGCTGATCACATCAGGGTTGGATGACTCTTGAAACTCCCTATAAGTGGTCACAAATAACCACGCTAATAAAAGAAGCAAAGAGCTTAAGTTGGACTTGGAGTGTGTGTGTTTTCGAAAGGATTTTCAGTTGGTATTTATAAAACGTTGATAGATACTTTACATAATTAAAGTTCTCTTACTTAACCTCACAAGGAAATTTTAAATTTAAGTGATTGTTTTGATCTCCCAAAGGCACGGGGAAGGAAGGTGTCCATCGCGACCGGGTTCTGCGGGATCACAGTGTATACCAAAGATATTTTTGATTGCAATACATGCTATGACATATTGTTTGGTATGTGTGATAAATGTTATTTTGACTTTGATCTCCTAAAGTGTATGCTATCAAGACCTATGAGTCTAAATGTGTTGTGTTGCATAGACCTATGTGTCTAAAGACTGTTATGTTATCGGGACCTATGTGTCCAATGTTGTTATGTTACCCAAGACCAGTGAGTCAAAGGGGTTGTTATGTATGTGTAAGTGTTGTTAAGATACCCGGACCATTGAGCCCGAGGTTATCATGTGAATATGTTATGTTATGTATGGATGTGAATGTGTTGCCCGGACCATTAAGTCCGAGGTTGTGATGTAAAGTGTGTTTGGTTATGGAAGTTTATTTCCAAGTGATTACTGTGTTCTAATCTATTAATGTGTGAAAAGTGTGAACTTCGAGGACGAAGTTCTTTTAAGGGGGGTAGATTGAAATACCCCAAACCTTGATATGTTGTTAAACATTTAAACTATGGTATGCAAAGGCTAAAAAGTGCCTTAGAAACATCAGTGAACAATTTAAACCACAGTAAATGCAATAAAGCACTAAGATCCAGTTTGAGCAAAAACGTGCTCTAAGCTATGAGTGAACTTGGTTAGGACCCAAGAGCCTACCAAGACTTAATAACATTTATTATGATTTTATAAGGCTGATTAAGTCCTTAGGAAACCTTGGTAGACAATGAAACCAAACAAAACACAAATAAATACCTTAAAGTCAATAAGAGTAAAAATGTGCTCTAAGCTTGGGATAAATTTGTATAAGACCTAATGGTCATACCTATACCTTATAAATATGTTAATGAACATATTAAATCAATTACCAAAGAAAACCAAGCTTGAAAACAAGTAAAAACACAAAAAGTGCTTTAAGGAGTCTTAAAGCACGTTTTGAAAAATTGTCTTGTAAATGAGTTTTGAATGGCTAAATGTCCATCATTACTCTTTAATTAACATGTGTACTACATAGTATCACATTTGGGTGGCTATATTAATGGGAAATCAAAAATTTCACTTCTAAGTGCCTTATTTAGGTGAATAGTGATTTTTATAAGCTAGTTTGTAACATATGTTGTGTTAAGTAATTAAATTGACAAACAAAGACCAAAACACCCTTCTAATTATATGGGGGGCCGGTTTTATTGTGGTGACTCACCACCATGAGCTAGTAAAAAATTAAAGAAAGAAGGAAAAGTAAGTGAAAAGTAGAAGTTACCTTTATAACATGTAAATATCTTCCAAACAATTCCAATCTTCATTCTTTCTTTCCCACTCACACCCACCGTAGCCTTCTTCATCTTCTCCCAAACTCCATCGGTTTTGCTACAGCAAACCATACCATTCTCCATCTTCTTTCACTTGTAACTTCTAGCTCCATGATCCAAATTTAATTCCAAGACCACCTTTCTTCTAGTTAGACCAAGCTCTCCATTTCTATCTTCTCAAAACTTCAAAAGCCCCATTTTGGTGCCATGGAGTTCCACCATTGAAGGAGCTTGAGCTTGTCTTTCCACATATTATTGATCTCCTTTGCTTCTAGGTAAGGAATCTCAAAGAAAAATCAAGTTTCTTCCATGTTTTGTGTGTGACCGAAAATACTCATTAATGGTGCTCTTGGTGTGACTTTGTTCTAGCTTTATTCCAACCTTTTATGGACTAGGTGGAGTCCTCTCTTCATAGATATTCAAACTCTATTCAAAGATCAAGGTAAAACAACTACATTAATGTTTTTGAAACAATGTAAACCTAAGGTTTACAATGAGTTAAGCTTAAAGCTTGAATACTCATTATGTTGTTTGTATAATGTTTAGTAGTTGGCAAGGAACCAAATGCCTTACCGGTTTTGTAAGGAAACAAGAAATAAATTTGGGAGGAAAAGAGGTAAATATGCTATCATAATGTGGTTTAATGCCTTAGGAGAAATAAGCTTATAATGCTTGTTAAAACTACCTAAAGAGCAAATGGTGAATGACCTAGTAAAGTGTTCTCAAGGAGACTAGTAAAAGAACATATGTATTGGTGTATGTATTTGCAGGTCAAAGGCATTATTTATGTGGGAAATTCAGTGTTTAAGGATTATGCAATTTAAGGGCCTAAGAGCCATGTTATTTAAGGGCCTAAGTGCCAAGCAAGTTTAATTATGCACTATATTGTGATGTAGTGTAAATTTGGTGAAGTTTTGTGAGTGATAATGTTTTTGATGGATCTAGGTGTTCTTGAATGTTTAGTGGTGAAAACTATGAGCTTTGGAATGATGAGGTGCTAAGAGAACCTATGGCAAAATTTGTAAAATGTATAAGGAGTTTTAAGTGCTTAAATGAACTTGGTTGAACTAGGAATTGTTAGGAATGGATACATGCTTCACTAAGGAAGAAAACATGCATTAAGGTGTTCTAAGGTGCTATAAGGATTTAGGCATTGTCTTGGAAGTTCTAGGAATCCAATGAGTGTTTTTAGGATGTACTTAAGTCTTGGGGAAGTTTGTTTAAGGTTTAGGTTATGTTGATGAATAAGGAGAAAATGATGTTTAGGTAAGGTTTTGAGAAAGGAATTCAAGAAGTTGTGAAAAGTGGATTTGGTTAGTAAGAGGAGATGCTGGGAGATGATGTTATGAAGGTGAGGAAGCATTTTAGTGAAGTAGCCATTTATAGGTGAAACACCACTTAGGAAACCAAATGGAAAATGTTACAAGTGTTAAGAGATTTGGTAAGAAAATTGGGTAACAAGTTGGTTGATGTTATAAGGTGAATCAAAGGGATATTTTGGTATTAGAATATGCCTAAGTTCATGTATGAAGCGTGGGTAATCAATGGATAAAGATAAGATGAAACAAGACTGGAAAATGTCATACTTGGAATTCTGTTACAGTGGTCCGGGACTTAGGATTTGGAAGATGTCCCGGACCGTGCATGTAAAGAGGCCGAGGATTGTAGAACACTATTGGTCCGGGACTTGGGATTGGTACAAGGTCCCGGACCAGGGTAGATTTTCAAGCCGAGAGTTTTACAAGAGTTTTGGTCCGGGACTTGGGTGAGTACAAGGTCCCGGACCACCCTATTAAAACCGCCCGAGAGTTTTCTAATGTGTTGGTCCGGGACTTAAGGTGAGGACCAAGTCCGGACCACTCTAAAAATGTTGTTTAGGTTGGAAAGTGATGTCTAATGATGGGGGTTGATGGTTAATGATGTTATGAGGTTGTAAGGACATGTTAGGTGAGTTTTAATGACAATTAAGTGGGTGAAAAGTTTATTGAAATGTAAAAGTAAAACAAGTTAAAAAGTAAAGTTATGTAACTAAGTTAACGGGGAAAAAGTTATAAGCATTAGACATTAAATAATCATGCTACCCCGATGTTAATAAAAGTACATGTAATGTTATCAGTTTGTTCGAGAATTGCTCGAGGAACATAAGTGGACGTGGTAAAGTGGACTCCGGTGACAGGTATGGTTTTCTTGCAACCTGTGTCCTACCGGATTACACCGGCTTGTATGCCAATGTGTTTTTCTGTATGTTTGCCACGTTATGAGATAAATCATGAAACGAGTTTACAGTCGTTATTGTTATTGTATGTTTACGTGCCGATACCGGTAACCTCGAATGCGCTGAAGGGCTAGTTGACCACTATTAGGTAAACGTAGGAGAACGGTATCCGGTGATAACGTTTCCGACCTAAGGAACGTTCTAACCACGGCTATGCGTGAGTTAGTTATGTAATGTTGTGTGTGATGTTGGTGTATGAATGTATGACTCTACCTTCCCTTGTGTGTGTCTAACAAGACTTAACCCAATGTTGTGATTGTTTAACTAAGTTCAATGATGAACTTCTGACAAGTGCTAACGGGGGGAGTGAGGAGTCCGGGTCTGTTCCGGCCACCGTGTGAGTATGGGGGTCGTTGTCATAGCAGGTTCGATCCTCTCCGTATGTTATGGTTGTTTTCCAATTTGGTTCCCAACCTTCCCTTTAGCTTAACCAAGGCTATTACTGACTCACGTCGGGCCACAGGGCATACTATGTTTATGTTTGTTTCGGTGTGCTTGGATCACTATATCCGAGACACCTTGTGTTAAGTTAACCGTTCATTTAACGAGACGGTAACGAGTTATGTAACGAGCTTATCATGAGACTGGCAACATTCCCTAGGCTCACCAGTGTATTAGCAATGTTTGGGTCGGTTCCTAAGAGGACCATTCCCGTTATGTATGTATCTTTGTTGTGATGCAATATCTTTTGTGGTGTTATGTTGTGCACGTGGAAACGTGCAAAGTGTTAAGTGTTGTTATGTAGTGTATGTTATATGTTGTAAAATGTGGAGTATGTGGATCATGGATATGAGTCCCAGTTTGAGAAAAGAGGCGTTTAAGGATAACCCGATTTAAGGGTAAGTGTCGTCTGTTAAGGAAGTAGCTCCATTAGAGGAGGAACACTCTAGGGATATGGAATACCTTGAGTGACTTATTAAGTAAGGATATATTATCCGCTTGTTGAGCCCGTTGAGGCGAAATGATTATGTGTTGTGTGTTTACAGTTGCATGCATGATTTAAAAATAATCAACCGCATGCTAAGACGACAATTAGTTGTGCGTGGCCCGGTAGCATGTGGGCTGCGGGATTACCATACCAGCAAAGGTGCTGAGCCCTTGGGGGCCACCCTTTCTCTTCTTTTCCTATTTCAGGTACGAAGTGCTGGAAGCCATTCGAGAGTAGGATGGGTAGTCGTTGTACATGGGTAATCATTTAAGTGTATGCATACAGTAGGTGTAGTAAGACCGAAATTGTTGTCGGCATCAGTTTATAAATACTCGGTATAGTTGGAAGGTGTATGTTGTTGTTGTGTTAGTGGAAAGGGATAGTAATGTGTAGACGCTCGGGAATTTAGCCCATCAGACCGGTACAATGTGTATGTATTAGCCTTGTTAGCCACGTGGGTGGCTAACGGCGTGTAACACCAACGAGTTAAGTAATGTGATGAGGTTGTTTTTCCGCTGCAGTTTATTGTAAGTGTGTTAATGTTGGATGGGGTGTTACAACCCCAAACCTTTATATGTTGTTTAAATGTTAAACTATGGTATATTAAGGCTAAAAAGTGCCTTAGAAATGTTAGTGAACAATTTAAACCATAGAAAATACAATAAAATACCATAAAGGCAATTAGAGCAAAAATGTGCTCTAAGCTTGGGATAACCTTGGTTAAGACCGAAAGGGCTTACCAAGACTTTATTTACATGTTAATGAACATGTTAAACCAATTACTAAAGAAAACCAAGCTTGAAAACAAGTAAAAACACAAAGTGTGCTTTAAGGAGTCTTAAAGCACATTTTTGAAAAATTGTCTTGTAAATGGGTTTTGAGTGGCTAAATGTCCATCATTACTCCTTAATCAATAAGTGTACTACTTTGTATCACATTAGGAAGTCTAAATCAATGGGAAATAAAAAATTTCATAATTATGTGCACTAATTAGTGAATAGTACTCAAATAGTGCTAGTTTAAGACATTAGTCAACATAAGTCAATTAAATGGTCAACAAAGACCATAAACCCTCCTAAGTACTAAGGGGGCTGGTTTTTAGGTGTGATTCATCACACTAGGCTGATTTGCTAAGGGAGGAAAATTAATAAAGTAAGTAACTATTTGCTTTACACATAAATATCTTTCAAAAGTCTACCTCTCACCTCATTCTCTCATCTCCCTGAAATACCCCAAGCCTTTATGTGCTAATAAATTATGTAATTATGATCTATAGGGCTAATTAAGTCCTTAAGATCTTTGGTGAAGAAATAAAAACCAAAAAGAAAAAGAAAATGCGTAAAAGTCACAAAACACGAAAATGCGTATTTAATTATCTCAAGAGGTATATAACCTTAAATAGGGTTATAAATATATTTTTATACCCTAATTACACACTAAGGGAATGTGGGGAAAATTCCTGAAGAAAACGGATCTAAATAATGCGTTAAAACGCTAAAGGAGTCTTAAAGCGCGTTTTTCGAGAAAACCCGAAAACGTGACTTTAAACGGTCAAATGACCCCGTAAAAATTATAGTTGATTATATAACTATAATTAAACACCAATGGGATCTTAAGAGCTATTAAAATTAATTAAACGAGAAAATTCTGGAAAACGGGCCGAGTTAGTGAATAGTGCTAAACCGGGTAAAATAACGAGCGTTTTCTGCAAAAGACGAAAAACGCCCCAGCTTGTACATATATATATGGGGCCGGTTTTTATAAGTAATCAGCCCTCTCAAATTACTAGCTAGCTATTAAAATAAGTCAAGAAAGAAAAAAGCAAAAGTACCACCTTTTTCCCTCTCTCCTCCTTTAATTCACTTTTCCCTCTTCTCTCTCCCCATTATTTTCTCTCTCTCTCATTTTTTCTTCTGGTGCCCAGACCCCATCTTCCCTTCTTGTTCCTTGGTCACGATTTGGAAAGCTCCAACAAGCTCCTATGGCTACCCATCTTCCATCTCATGCCCAAGCCTTATTAAGGCTCAAATCACAAAAATAAATACATATTCTTCATCCTCTCATCATTCTCTATCTATCTCTCTTTTCAAAATTCCAAAATGGAGAACTTCATCTCCATGGGTTTTCCCCATTTGAAGAGAAAATGACATCAAAAGGAAGCTTGGAGTCTTCTCTCTCTCCTAAGGTAAAAATATTCATGAAAAACTCATTTTTCCTCCTCCTCTTGTGTTGGCCGATTTTGCCCATCCTCATGCCTTGTTTTCTTCTTGTTTTGGAGCTTCATTTCAACCCTCCAATGGTGGAATAATCCCCTTCTTGATTCAAGGGGAGAACCCCTCTTAAAAAGCTCCAAAAAGGTAAACCCTAACTATGGTGTTCTAAACCTTGCATTGAATTTGTGTTATCTTAAGGGTTAGAATTTTAATTGAGTGCTTTTTTTGTGTAATTTGGATGTTGGGATGGAGTTTGGTAACTCCATCACCTATTTGACCGGAATTGGGAAGAGGAGGAGCAAGAGGAGAATTAAAAGAGAGCTTGTGAATTAAGGTAAGAAATCTACCTTGAAGCGTGCTTTAATTGCTTTAAGAGTTGGGATGGGTTAAATTAAAATAATGAACCCAAACTATGTGAATTGATGTAGTTGATTGAATTTGAGGGTGTTTGTGGACTTGTGTTGATTTAAGGCCTAAGTGCCATTGAATTTGAGATTTGAGCTATATTGTTGTTGGAAGAGGTTTGGTGAATTTTGAATTGGTATTGTGTGCTGGTAGGACCCTATAAGGGTGTGGCTATATTAGGAATGAAATTGGTGAGAGTTGATGATTTGGTTTATGTTAGGATGGAGTTTGGTAACTCCATCACCTATTTGACCGAAATTGGGAAGAGGAGGAGCAAGAGGAGAATTAAAAGAGAGCTTGTGAATTAAGGTAAGAAATCTACCTTGAAGCTTGCTTTAATTGCTTTAAGAGATGGGATGGGTTAAATTAAAATAATGAACCCAAACTATGTGAATTGATGTAGTTGATTGAATTTGAGAGTGTTTGTGGACTTGTGTTGATTTAAGGCCTAAGTGCCATTGAATTTGAGATTTGAGCTATATTGTTGTTGGAAGAGGTTTAGTGAATTTTGAATTGGTATTGTGTGCTGGTAGGACCCTATAAGGGTGTGGCTAGATTAGGAATGAAATTGGTGAGAGTTGATGATTTGGTTTATGTTAGGTTTATGGGGAGGTTATGGCGAAATTTCGATAGGAAATAAGCGTTTTAAGGTGACTTAGCAAATTGAGGAATCTAGGTGTTTGTAGTGTTGTGTAGAGATGTTTAGTGACCTTGAAATGGTGAATGGAGGATGGATTTGAAAGAGGTAAAAATCTGTAGCATAATGATGCTTGGTAACTTGGAATTTCAAGAAGAAGAGTTGGTGTTTGTAACTTGTGAAACAAGGAGTGAATGTAGGTTTTAGAAGTGCATTTATGTAGGAATGATTTGTAAAGATCCTTGATGGATTTGGTAAGTTTGGTAGGAGGTAAGAACTATCAAAAGGAAATAGAAATGCACAAGAGTGCAAGATGCAAGAATGTGAAAGGTGAGTTTGTTGAATTTGAGCAAGAATTGGGTGGTGGATTAAACCAGTGATTTGGAGTGGTTTAGAGCATGTTTTGAGGTGTTTAATTATGTAGGAAACATGTGGAAAGTTTATGGAAAGATTAAGGGTGGTTTAAGGATTGATTAGTGGCTGAAAAATGATGTTTGTAGCAGGTTTTAGCAGGGTCCGGGACTTGGTCCATGGACAAAGTCCCGAACCACCCCTTAAACTCATACCGAGAGTTCACCCTGCACCTGGTCCGGGACTTGAGATATGGACAAGGTCCCGGACCACCCATTAAAATGCACCCGAGTGTTAGGACCAGCATTGGTCCGGGACTTAGGGTAAGGACCAAGTCCCGGACCACCCCCAGAATTCACCAGAAAGTGTTTTTAAGGGTCCTAAACATGGGGGATTGAATGGTATTGGTTTTAGGAGTTGTTTAGGAGTTGTTTGGTGACCTTTAAAGGTCCTAAGAAGTATAAACAAGTGTTGGGAGTGATTGAGGAAGTTGTGAGTTTAAGTACACAAAGTTAAACAGAAATAACGGGATAACGGGGTAAGTACGGGAGTAGCAATTATGTACCTACCGTAACGCCTTAATATTAATTGAACCATTTGACATGTAAATAGTGGTTCAAGAGTAAGATATGAGGAACAAGTGTGAACCGAGGAGCGTGAGAACACCCGGTAAAGTAATTCCCTGTGGTGACAGGTATGGTTTTCTTGCAACCTGTGTCGTACTGGATTACACCGGCTTGTATGCCAACTTATTTTTCTGTGTGTTTGCCACCTTGCAAGATAAAGCATGAAATGAGTTTACAGTAATTCATTAATGTGGCGTAAATAATTCCGATACCGTTTAACCTTTATTATGTGTTAAACCGTAGCTAGCCGACTCTAGGATCACATAAGAGATCGGTATTCAGATTAAACGTCCCAAACTACGGGAACGTTCTAACTACGGCTATCCTTGCGTTAGTTGTATATGTGGTTGTGTGTTTTGTGTGTTGCCTTTGTTTAGTATATCGTTATCTAACGAATGTTGTTGTCCATGTTTGTCGAATGGGATGTTACCTCCCTTGTGTGTGATTAACCCGGTTGTAATACCTTAGGGTGTGTGATGTGATAGTTCCATAATGGAGCTTTAACTATGTGTTTATATATATATGTATACTAATGGGGGGTGAGGAATCCGGTCGTTCCGGTCACGCGTGTTGTTTGGGAGTTGATGCCTATAATTGAATTAACTCCCACTCTGTTATGTTATGGTTGTTTTCCTTCTTGGATTACAACCACCCACAAGCTTAACCAAGGCTTACCTACCTCGTTATTATTCGGGCTAGGGGGATTTATGTATGGACAACCACCCACAAGCTTAACCAAGGCTTACCTACCTCGTTATTATTCGGGCTAGGGGGATTTGTGTATGGTGTGATCAGGTCTAAATTAAGACCGACGCATCTAAGTAATGTTATTGTGTATGGAGTGATCGGGCCTATATTAAGGCCGACACATCTAAGTAAAGTAAACGTGTACGGTGTGTTCGGGCCTATATTTTATCCGTCACACCTTAAGAAAAGTTGTGTTCTCTAAGAAGGACGGTGTGATGTTGTGTATATGTTAATATGTGATGGGTGTTGATATGTTTGTGTACGTTAAATTACCGAAATCAATCCGATGTTGATAAAAGAGGTAAATAAGTATAACCCGACTACTTGGGTATGTGTCGTCTACAAGGAATAGCTCCGTTAAGGTAGAACCCTCAAGGGTCAAGGAACACAATAATGTGATCTAACCAATGTGATGTGTTAACCTTATGTTTGTATCCTTTGATTGGATGTGTGTTAAATATAAGCATGTTATGTATTTAAAGTTTCTATGTATGATTTAAAAATAATCAACAGCATGCTTAGACGACAATTAGTTGTGCGTGGCCCGGTAGTATGCGGGCTGCAGTTTTACCATACCAGCAAAGGTGCTGACCCCCTTTGGGGGGCCCCCATTACTTTACAGGTACAATGGAGCTGGCAGCCGTTCGGGAGTAGGACAGGGTAGCTGTATAAACATGGATAGTTATCAGTTGTTTATGTAGTTGCAAGAGATGTAAGACCGAAGTTTGATAATCGGTACCTGAAGGTATACACTCGGTACAGTTGGATTATAATTGTATTTGTTTTCAGTTTAGAAACGGATTGTAATGTAAAGTTTAGCGCTCGGTATCTAGTCCATCCACCGGTACATTGTGTAAGTATTAGCCTTGTTAGCCACGTGGGTGGCTAACGGTGTGTAACACCGCCCCTTTTGATTAATGTTTATGGTGTGATTTCTGCTGCGATTAATGGTTAAGTGTTCAGTTTGTAGTTGGCGTGTTACACTCCCTCTTGTTCCCACCGTCTCCAACCTCTTCCTCCCTTCTCCATTTCGGTTTTGCTACAGCACACACACCATCTCCATCTTCCATTGCTTGTATCTCCTAGCTCCATGCTCCAAAATTAATTCCAGGACCACCATTCTCTTAGTTTGATCAAGCTCTTCAACTTTGTCTTTTCAAATCCTCAAAAACACCATTTAGGTGGCATGGAGATTCACCATCGAAGGAGTTTGAGCTCATCTTTTCATGCCTTGTCATTCTCCTTTGCTTCAAGGTAAGGAAAACCAAAGAAAAACTTCATTTCCCCTTGTTTTTATATATGACCGAGAATCACCATTTAATGGTGAAATACCTCGAACTTAAATATGGTGATTAAATTATTCTAATATGGTATTTAAGGGACTAATAGTGCCTAAGTAATTTTGGTAAGGAAAATAAATCCAAAAGAAATGAGAAAACGCTTAAAAAGCGAAAAACGCTAAAACAAGCGTTATATAACCATAGGAGGTACGAGACCTCGGTTAGAGTATTATAAGGATTCCTAAGGCTTATTCATGCCTAATTAATATATGAGAATGATTCCCGAAGAAAACGGATCCAAATAAGGTGTTAAAACGCTAATAAAGCTTTAGCGCACGTTTTTCGAGGAAACCTGAAAACGTGACTTTCAGTGGACAAATGAACCCGTAAAAATTATAGTTCATTAAATAATTATAAATAAACATTAATGGAAGCTTAAGAGCCATTAAAATTAAAGAAACAAGAAAATTCCGGAACACGGGCCCGGTTAGTGAATAGTGCTGAAACCGGGTAAATTAACGAGCGTTTTCGGTAAAAGACGAAAAATGCTCCAACTGGTATTATTGTGTGAGGCCAGTTTTTAGAAGTTAATTAACTCCCTCACACACACACTAGCTAATTAATAAAGAAATCAAAAAGCAAAAAGTAAAAAGTACAAAAGTGAAAAGAATACTCTCTCACCTCTCACTTTTTCTATTCTCTCTCTTTCCTTTGCTGACTTCCTCACCGTGAGCTTCCCCTCCTCCCTTCTTGCTGGTGATTTTGAAGTTCCTCCAACAGCCATCAATGGCTTCCTCTCTTCTCTTGAATGCTCTTGCTTCATTTAAGCTCCAATCACAAGAATAAGTACATATTCTTCATCTCCTCATCATTCTCTATCATTCTCTCTTTTCAAAATCCAAAAATGAAGAATTTCATCTCCATGGGTTTTGCCCATTTGAAGAGAAAATGGTACCAAATCGAAGCTTGGAGTCTCCTCTCTCCATTAAGGTAAAAATTTCCATGAAAAACTCATGTTTCCTTCATTTCTTAGTGTGGCCGATTTTAGCCTCTAATGGGGCTCTATTTTTCTCTCTCTTTTGAGCATTATTCCAACCTTCCAATGGTGGTGGGATCACTTTCTTGAATCAAGGGTTAAAACCCCTCTTAAAAGTTCCAAAAAGGTAAACCCTAACTTATGTGTTCTAAGCCTTCCATTGAAATTAGCAAATTCTAAATGTTAGAAGTTTAATTGTATTCTTTTTGGTGTAATGTGGGTGTTGGGATGGAGTTTGGCAACTCCATTGCCCAACTTGACCGAAAAAGAAAAGAGGAGAAGGAAGAGAGCAAAAGAAGAACTAAAGAAGATTTAAGGTAAGAAAACCCTCTTAATGCTAATTGTAATGCATTAGAATGTTGGGAATGGGTAAAGTAATGAATGAACCCAAAATGTTGTAATAGGAATGTAGTTGATGGACGTTTAAGAGAGTTTGTGAATTAATGTATTGGTTGAAGGCCTTAGAGCCAAGTAATTTGAGTATGTATATTGGTATTGTTGTTTTGGAAGTTTTGGTAAATTGATATTGCTTTGAGTGCTAGTAGGACCCTTGTATGGGTGTGGCTAGTTTGGAATGATTTTGGTGAGAATGAATAGATTTGGATATGCTAGGTTTGAAGGCAACCCATGGCAAAATTTTAGTAGGAAATAAGCATTTTTGGATGACTTGGTGAATGGGAGAACCAAGGTGTGTATTGGGTTGAGTAAAGGTGTTTAGTAACCATGGAACGGGTGGTAGCTCCCAAAGATAACTGGGAATGCAGCGGAAAGTATATACATAACAACGGGTGGTGCTACAACGCCGTCAGTCACTCATGTGACTAACAAGGCTAACTCCAAAACCACTTACCAAAGATACAGTCTGAGCGCTGAATACAAACCGCTTAAAATAACAAAAGCTAATAGTAAAAATACAGTACTGTAAAGTGATACCGGTGGTAATAACCCCCTGCCTTAATTATACCCCACCTACACTCGGTTGGGTACTCTCTTCTTTCTTCATGTACCTGTGAATGGTTGGCCATGAAACGGCTCAGCAAAATAAATTGCTGGTATGAAAAGCGTGCAGCCCAAAAGCTACTGGGCCACACCAACTACTTTGTCGAATACATGCAGGTCATTTTTTTGTAAAGCTGTAAACACGCAGCCTTGGTTTTAAAATGCGCGCATCAGGCACGCCTGATGCGTTTTGGATGCGATGCGAGCATCAAAACGCATCCATGGCAGCGAGGCGAGTTTATTCAGGATGCGTCCGTGATGCGCTCCGATGCGCCCGATGCGCTCCGATGCGCCCGATGCGACCCCGATGCGCCCCGATGCGCCTTGAGCTTGTCTTTACCATAATTTCTCCGTTTGAAGTCTGTTTTTATTCCTGTTTGTTCCTACATGCTCATATATCAACCTAGTTTGACCCTATGCACTTATTGTTGGGTTTAGAGTAATCAAAAACTCAAGAACATCAAAAATAACCTTAAAGCTTGAATGAGCCTAGTGTGTATGCTTGATGTCTTTCTTGTGTACAATTGGTGATATGATATGATTATGAGACTCATAGGGGTTAATGATCCAATCTAGAAAAACTATATCATTAAAGAGGGGAAGAGAAAATCCTTCAAGCTCTAAGGAAAAACTGTTGCTTTTGCATCTACTTATACTAGGACGAACTTGAGTGATGAGGAGGAAGAACTTGAAGAGGATATTGGCTCTCCTAAGGTTGAAGATGATTTAGTTGATCTTGTGTTGATGACATCCAATAGGTTCATGTGGTGATATCTAAATGTAGTCTAATCATAAGTTTGTTATATTTAAAAGTTATTATTCTCTTGTGTGGATTGATTACTTTATACTTGTGTTTGGATATTTTTGTTCTCTTATGTTGTTTGGATTGAGTACTTTGACACTTGATTACTTTAGACTTGTGTTTGGAAGTTTTTATTCCATTATATCATAATATTACTTCATATGTATAAAATGTTGTCTACAAAAATTTAGATGTGATTTTTTAGTAAACATCGCATCACAAACGGGATGCGCTCGCATCGACGCCTCGCGCATCACGCATCACTTCTGGAGCCTAATCGCATCGGAGCGCATCACGCATTTTAAAACCAAGCACGCAGCATCACATAATCATAACAAGTATCCATACAAGGAAAACAATCTCACACAGAACAAGACATCAGAAGGTCAAGTTAGATGTTTTGTACTTGCCTGATAGTGGTCAGATCCACACAATGGGACTGGCATGTGTAAGAGTGCACCCAAAATTTCCGTTAATGTTTAAACGAACACATAACAGTTCAACCAACAATATAATCACACGACCAATAACCAATAACCAATAGTCAATAACCAATAACCAAACAAGACACGCGTATTATTTAACTGTACTTGTCAGTTGGCCTCATGGCCCTTATCATTTTTATCCAACCATTTAAACCTTCCAATTAATTTCCACCTCGGGCGTCATGTTAGGACAACCCTTAATAACTTATTAATGGACAGTAGTCTCCTGGGTTCCAATGGAACCGTTGCCAGCTGACCTTATGGCCCTGGATAATTTATATGCCTGATGGGCGACCGATCCGGTCGAAACCTGTGCACCAACAGTAGTGCCCTCTGCCATCATCGAATGTGGATAATGGATTCCCTTGAATGACTCTTGATATAGTCCCTCATAGTGATCACGATGCGCAACCAGAAAGTCGAAACGGTCTAGATTCCTCTCTTTATAAGTTAGCCCTTTAGTCAGTGATACAATATCCAATCCTTGGGTTAAGACTATAACAGTTGACCATCAGTTAGGTTCTCGTAATACCTACAGGTCACCTAGTCTTGTTCGAGTTTAGATGTATAAAGTTCCAGTCATAAGATGTTCGCGTAAAAATAAAACGCAATGGTGACGTGCAATACAGTATACAAAATCATATACATAAATCACAGATATCGCTCTTAACAATAAAACACACAACGTATGGACCTCAGGAAAATCCTTAGGACATTCAGACCACACAATTAACATACGATTATCTTGGTCGTTAATTCAAACAACAGGTAGCACACAAGCCGGTGTAATCCAGTTGCAAACAGGCTGCAAGAATCCCATACCGTTCACCGAAGATTGAACTCGTTTAATTCCCGGTCAACGTCTGGTCAAACAATGTCCTAAAATAGGTTTAACTCAGAGTGTTAATTTATATAACTCTCGTATAAGATTTCTTCATCGTAATGTAAAGTGATTACGTACTCCCTCGTCATTTTATGTGAGGTCGATTTACCATAGTTATTATTTCTTTCACTTCGTAACTTTTACTTATAATTAAGGAATTATTATATACCTTAAATCCTATAGCCTTTATTTACAAGACTATTATTGCAGGGTAGTATACTTTATTTATCCCCATGATTTTATGTATATCACATTGACCATTCTCCTTAATTTATTTAATTCCTTTGCATATATTTTTATATACATATATTTATACACGTGTGTACATAAGTATTTTTTATATGACATATTGTATCTGTCCAGATGACAAAACAACTTATAAATTCGTCAATGACATTTATTGGTCATATGTAATTTAATTCTCCTCTTAACTTTATGTTTAATATACTATAACTCCAAATATCATTTGGTATTCACACATTAAATTCCCAATATTCATTTCCTTTTGATTTTGTAACACCCCCGAATAACCCAACAGTAGTCTGAACGGTGCATCTAACGATATTACAAAAAGTCTAAGCAGCGGATTCACAGTTCCATCCGGGTGTCACAGACGCCAACCACCCACGTGGTTGACACAACAACACTAACAATACCAAGCTACGGTCTGAATGACTGGAATTAAAACCTTAACCAAATCCAAGTACAAACGGGAAATACAAACCAAGTACCGAGAGTCTACATCATAAGTTCTTACTTAAATAACATAAACCGAAACATACAACAAGGGTTTAGTGTTACATAGTCACAACCCATGAATTAAAACATACTACATAAAAGTCTTGCCCATATAGAAGACCCCTATGGTAGTCACCCTGCCTACTCTCCGCCTGCTTCCAGTTTCATACCAGTAAAAATAAAGGACTCAGCAAAACTATGTTGAGTATGAACGTGTGTAGCCTGCATGTTGCCGGGCTACACGACTACTTGGTCGAATATGATTAAGTCCAATTTGCATGCTATAGTAAAGCAATAACACACAATATACAACATCAACATAGCAACACCCAACATGTTGAGCATAGAGTTAACAACAAGCACTACAAGCATGTAAACCAAGTCGAGCATATAAGAGAATTTGAATAATGATGATCCTCACAATGGGATCATTCAACGTTGAGTGTTTTCATTTCTTTTTCCTTTGTTTCCATCATGTGTACTTCTCTTTCTCTTTCTTGCACCAGGTCTAGGGATGTAGGTTAGTTCCCGTGACCATATAGTATAGGTGCCTATCTTTTCTTACTTCTTTATGGATTAATTGTGAGTTCTCTTATCACCGCACGTTAGAGGACGTCTCCTTCATAGCTTATTCCTCCATTCCCGGCGTCGTACGTCGAGAAAGAGGGGTCATCTTTAGACCCCAGGTTATGCTCTCCAATTAGCTGATCCTTCAATCCCGGCGTCATGTCGAGAAAGAGGGGTCATCTCTAGACCCCAGGTCATGCTTCCCAAATTGCCTATCTTCTAGTCCCGGCGTCATACGTCGAGAGAGAAGGGTCATCTTTAGACCCCAAGATGTGCTCCACAATAGTCGGTCAAAGGATCTGATGCAGATACCAACTCCCGATCATCCATACCGCGCGGCCCGAGATGTTTTCTTCCCGGGTTATTTTCAAGCTCCACCAAGTGATATTTGCTCATCATTATCATTAATGAACAGACACCATTGTGGGTGTCTTGGTAAGTCCTCTATGGTTAGTGAGGAGTTTCCCTTTATAAGTTCCTTTGTTTACATAGTTCATTGAGTTTCATCTCAAAGTTCCATAAACGAGAAAGGGACTAAATTACTATGTGCGCGCAAATAATATGCACAATGATATAACAATCAAATAAGCAAGGTAAACAAGCAATCCAATTTCATGCTTTAATCTTATGGTCGTTTTCACACAAGGCACACAGCAAACAAGCCGTGTAACACGGCAACATACGAACCACACATGTCCATACCTTATTCGGAAGTACGAGTTGTCTCACACTCGGAGTCCCGGTCGGAGTTCGCTACGGCCCTAGCGTTAATTAAAGTAATGTGTCAGTTTTTCATTTCATGTGATGACACTTTATATCGTATGTTATTCCCTAGGTATGTTGTTAAATGCTTAGTTTATATTAACCCTTAGAACTCCACATGCATAAATTCTAGGATTATCTTACTCCTAGGACATTCACATCTTGTTTTACACGTTAACTAAGCCCTTTTTCCTTAGTTAATGTTTTAAAGTGTTTTAAGCGCTAATTATGTAACAAGTTTATATAAAATAGATATAACTTGTCTAATGTGTATTCCCTCCTTAGATAAATAGGTGAGCAATGTTTTAACCCTTGTATAATGATAATATAGACCATAGAATACCCCTAAAACCCATTTATACAGAAGTCCCAAAATTTATGAAACTGCCACTTAGTTTCGGTATTGAATCACACTTAACCTCTCATCTAATGTACCAATGGTGGCTTACTTTATCCCAAAATATTTCATCAACTAACTAGGTATATTAGTACTGGTCTGGGTTCATTATCAAACTAAAATCACCCTTATAATGCCCCAGTAACCTAGGCATACAGAAACTGTAATACTAATGAGAATCTGAAACTGAAATCTGAAAGTTCCTTCTGATTTCCTTGTTTTCCTTGAGTTGTATTGCTGTTCCACTCTTTCCCACAGTATTACCCAACTAGCTATAGATGTCAATAATGTTTTAAACCCAAGACTAATCCAATAGAACACTCACCTAGTTTTCTGTACTCAGTTATATAGACAGCTCTCATCTGAAACTGGATTTTGCACTTACCCTTCCTTATTCCTTTCGTTTGACATCAGTTACTTGATTCCTAAATTCTCAAATGATTTTGCTAACTTAATTTACCTCTGTAATAATGTTTCTAGTTCATACCTAAGACACCATTACACTTCTAATGCCTCAGAAAACCTGTTACGCAGAAACGGGTATAAAAAGGAAATCAGAAAACTGAAACTGAAAACCATAAAACCCGATGCCTGCTCCTTGACTCTCCCCTGTTTAATTATAATTTTTCCTTTCAAATCTATCCCAAGGTGCTTACCTATAGAGTTGAGCATTATACCACAGTTTAAATTTGAAACCAACCCCAAACAGTCCACTGTCTCATAGCTATGCAGAAGTCAACTTTCAGAGAACAACCATAAAGCTGGAGCATTGAATTTGCTATGTTTTCCTTTATTCCCTTCTGTTACTTACCTATTTGTCTCTCAACTTCTCGCCTATGTGCTTCTTACTCTGTTAAGTGTCCTATCTCCCTCTTAAACTCAAAACTACTCCAATAGGCACTCACTTAACCCTCTGTACAGAAAACAGAAACAACCTCTAGAAACAACATAAGAACTGAAAACATAAACTGATAACTGCCCATGCATTTCTTCTGTTGTCTACTCCTGTTCTTTTCTAGGCTGACTTACACTCCTCCCAACTTGTACCCACTTAGTTATTGTTTTACCAATACTTCAAACTTAAGAACAACCCAAAGCAACCTTATTAGTAATTTGAGACGTGTTTACACTGATAACAAAACTGGAAACTGAAACTGAAATACCAGAAATCACAAAACTGTCCATTTTCTTTTATGTTATCGATTTCTTCTGTTCTTTTAATTTGGTTTCTGGTTTCCCAAGTCATTTTCCCATTCCATTAAGTGTTTGATCAAGACTTGAGTTCTTAAACAGAAATCATGATGATGTTGTTTTACTGAACTTCATGAATTGAACACTATGGATATCAGAAACAGAAATTGAAGGAAAAGACAGAAACTACCAGAGGTGAGCTGTTGCATTTCATTTTCTATGTTTTCCCCTTTCTGTTCACAATCTTGGCTTCCTAGTTTCCTCCCAACTTGCTTGGTTACCTACCTATATGTTTGACACGGTTTTAATCACTAAAACAACCCAAGACAGCCCAGTTAAAGCTATGAAAACCACTATACAGAGACTCCTTTGTTGTAGAAAAACACAAAATGGAAAAACTGATATCACCACCTGATATAACTCATTTCTGTTTTGCTTCTTGTTATTTAATCTTCTTCTTTAATTTTCCTCCTGCTTCAGTTATTTATTTATGTGTTCTATTACAGTTCTAGCCCTAAGACAACCCAAAGAACCTGTTAACTTACCGAAGCTTATACTGAGGCAAAAAACTTCAGAAACTGAAGTGCTGATGAACTGAAATTAAAACTGATAACTTTTCTATTATCTGTTTGTTCTTGAATTGAGTTTCCACTTCCTCTTATTACTAACTCGAGTAGTTTAGTGTGTGTAATGGTCTTTAAATTCCAACAGACTCCAACAACATTATTAAAGTTACAGAAATAGAATCTCAGAAAAGACTATAACACTGATATACTGGTTTTGTTATGTTTAAGCTGTTATCTGTTTCTGTTTTCTTCTCTCCTTTTTACACTCCCACGTATAAAACCTCAGCCAGGTGCAATCATAAGATTGCGAATGTAGTAACAACTTAAAACTACCCTAGAACAGTTGGTACCCCGAGACCACATGTTACAGATTTGGCATGGTTATCAGTTTTGACAGATTTACTCTTTTCTTTTGTTTTCTGATTCTGAAACCAGTTCAGGAATACTCACCAGCAAGTGACTCAACAGATTCCCTTGGCCAATCCTTTGGTGCAATATGGAACTTCGGTTCTTGAGTCACTCAACAGCAGCTGAGAGAAGTCCTAGTAGTTAGACTTGACAGAATCAGAAAAAAAGACCCACTGATGGAAATGACCGAGACAGAGAAGAGAAAGGGACTTCTTGCATTTTTTTTCACCTCGTTGGTTCTTGGAGTTTTATTTCCAGGTTCCAAGAGCTGGGCTACAAACTCGACCAGACAGACAGGAGAGGGACCAAGAGGTCTAGAGTTCACTGATTTACAAGAGGCATGCAAGAGTAACGTGTCAATTTTTTTTTGAACTGAAATAACACAACAAGACTGATTGTGATTTACCTGGAACTGATATTCACACCAGGAGGCTGGTTCTTTACCAGTTCTTTGTATTTTGGAGGAAGATGCCACAGGTTACCAAGGGAGCTACTGCTATATGAAAAGATTGGAGTTACTCTCTTTGACCGGGAACAAAAAAGAAATCGAGAAAGCAGGAGTACAGTCTTGACATGGGCTTACCTTCACTCAGGAGTAACAGCAAGAGATTACCTGAGTTGTTGTTGGCACGGCATGCAAAGGAAGGAGGAGAATACTGAGCAGTGTATTAATCAGATGTTTCCCAGCACTAGAAGTTGACACAGGAGTATGGTTTGAGGTATATTTTTTGAAATCGAGATAACTCACGTTGGCTTCAGGTTGCAGGTGGTCTTGAAAAATAATGAGTATGGTGTTCTGGGTTGGTCGTCTCCTTGGTTCCCGCCATTGCAGAGAATGGACAGAGAGAGTAAGAACTGGTGTGGGAATATCAGCACTCTGACAAAATTTTTGTTTCTACTCCTGGGATCGACATCAGTTCCTGTCTGGGTACTCTTTTGTGTCTGTAATTAAGCAGCCAGGAAGTGAGGGCATGAGAGTGCTTAGTGGGTTGCAAGTTACTAGAGGAGGTTATGGGTGGTTGGAGAAACAGGAATTTATGTCACCTGGGAGTTGGAGCAGGGGGGAAACGAGTGGAATTTTCACAGTCTCCTGTCCACGTCAAAGGGGTATCCTTCTTGATGAGGTTTGTCATTGGTTTTGCGATGCGGGAGAAGTCCCTAACAAAACGTCGGTAGTAGCCTGCTAGACCAAGGAAACTTCGTATATCTGTCACAGACTTCGGTCTCGGCCATGTACGTACTGCCTCCACTTTAGCCGGATCAACTGCTATCCCGGCAACAGAAATGATATGTCCAAGAAATGCTACCTAATCTAACCAGAATTCACACTTAGAAAATTTGGCGTACAACTGGTTGGTTCTAAGAATCTCGAGTACCTGCCTAAGATGGTGGTGGTGCTCTTCCTTGGTTCTCGAATATACCAGTATATCATCAATAAATACCACGACTGTCTTGTCCAACTGATCTCTGAAAACTCGATGCATCAAGTCCATAAACTTTGTTGGGGCATTGAGTCCAAACGGCATAACGGTAAATTCGTAGTGGCCGTATCGGGTCCTAAATGCAGTCTTTTGATGTCGCACTCCTTCACTGGGATCTGATGGTAGCCTGATCTGAGGTCGATCTTCGAAAATATGTCGTTCCTTTGAGCTGGTCGAACAGAATCTATGCGTGGAAAGGGTAACAGTTCTTCACAGTCACTGCATTCAGCTCTAGATAATCAATGCACAACCGGAGACTGCCGTCTTTCTTCTTGACGAATAGAACGGGTGCGCCCCAAGGGGATACGCTCGGGCGTATGAATCCCTTATCTAACAACTCCTTCAATTGCTCCTTTAACTCAGCCATCTCTGCCGGGGCCATTCTGTAAGGGGCTTTGGCAATGGGTCCTGTCCCGGGTACTAAGTCAATAGTGAACTCGACCTCTCGGGGTGGTGGCATACCGGGAATCTCCTTAGGGAATAGGTCTGGAAACTCCCCAACCACGGGTACATCTGGGTTAAACTCTGGGTCTTGCTGAGTATCCTGTACATAACAGAGGTACACCTCCTGCTGCTTCTGAATCTCTTTGGCCATGGTCATGCCTGAAATGACTTTCACAGACGGCTGTCGGGGGTTCTGGCGGTAGGACACAGTAATGCCGGACGGGCTCTTTAGCAGTAATCTATGCTCGGCGCACAATATACGACCTCGGTGTTTCTCTAGCCAATTCATGCCCACAATGACGTCAAAACCCAGGCCTCTGAACTCTATCAGGTCCAACGGGAAATCCTCCTCTCGGATTCTGATGGTGGCTCCGTGGAAATACTGGGTACAACGAACTCTTTCTTTAGAAGGTAATGTCACACTGAAGTCTTCTAACTTCACGGGCTCTAGGTGCAACCGCTCGGCTAATGTCGGGGACACGAATGAGTGTGAGGCTCCGGAGTCAAATAATACTGAGGCTGGAACTCCATTCACCTGGAAAGTACCAGTGATAATATGGCCGCTGCCACCAGCCTGAGCCTATGTGAGAATGCTCAGGGTACCCTCTCTCCAGGGTTCAACACTCCAAAAATAACGTTTTTAAGTACAATTAGTGATGGTACGAGAAGAGTCGTAGATAATAAGCCTTTCTTTATTCATCATTCCAATATTACATGTTCATTTCCATTACACAACTTAATACAAACGGTACATGGCTTAATACTTCCTAAAGGTTAGGTTTAGGCGTCCAGGCTTCGTATGGGTAGCGTTTATCACTGTTGAGGGTGCAGTGTTCGGCTTGATTCTCTTAATCCCGTGGTATAGCATTCTCGATGGTCCGCCCATGATCAACACGTCACCGAATTTTAGCCAGATCTTCATAGCTCGATCAATCCTCTTTCCTTCACCATAGAGGAACTCAGCATCATCTCCGATGGACACATACACTATGGGTATCCCTTGGTCTAGGGACTCTTGCGTCTCGTCCTTGTCTTGGTGTAATCCAAGTCGACCTTCTCTCTCGTAGAAGTTGATGATGCAGATGTCGGCTTGTAGGTCGGGTACTGGTTGTACTTCGCGTTGCTGTGCAACACGTAGGGTTGCCGTAATTAGAGATAGAAAGTCTTCGGAAATTGGTGGTGCAGGTGCTCCGTCGGTGTGATAGCTCTTTGTATGTGGGTTCCAAATCTTACCTAGGCACATCATTCTTAGTTTCATCATCTTCCCTCCAGGGTATGTCTGCGTGTAGAACCCGCCTGGTCCCACACCGAACTTACGGCATCTCCGAATAATGGCTACTTGAGCTTCAGGTGTTAGGTATCCTGGTAGTAGAATCATCCCGGGCTGGATAACTTGGCAGTTTTCACTTGGGTAGTAGGGATTCTCAAGGCTGTACTCATCGGGTTCGAGGTTTGGATTTATTGGGAAGCACATATCAAAGGTTCCTACTGCATTTACAGGTAGTCTAGTTCTTTAGTGGTACTAGTAATCTAGCAAATTTCATGCATGGTCATTCAGCTTGGCATACAAGGATTTAGACATGCTTTTCAAACATTTAGGGTTTCGAGGTTTACCTGCAGTTGTAGGTGTGTCCGGTCCCTCGGTCGGTCCATGATGTGCAAGACCGCCTTCCCCGGCCTCGAGGTAGATGCCTTCTGGGATCTGGGATCCCGCTCCGTGCGTAGGCTGGGTGTGCTGGGCTCCACGCTGGCCTCCGGGTCCCGATCTCTGGTCACCTCTCGCACTATAGTCGGGCCTGTAATTCTTGCTCTCGGGATTCACGAAGCACTCAAAGGCCCTGTGCCCACTCTTCTTGCAGTGAAAACACTCTATCGGGTTGCCCTGACAGTCAACTCCAGGGTGGTTCTTCGAGCATCGTCTACAGATATATCGGCGCTCGGTCCATTTGCTCGGACCGGCTCCAGTCCCTAAACAGGTTATTTGGTTAGTCGACAACAAGTCATGATAACTGTAAAGATACTTAAGTGCTAGAGTTTGTTTCATTTTACCCTTGGGTGGGTAGGGGCGGAACGGCTTAGTCGCAGTAGCCGGGTGGCTCAGCTGGAGTCTCTCTGTAGTCTTGTTCCCCTGGTATTTCGCTCATTTCCTGGTCGGGTAGTACTTGTTCCTTCTCACGCCCTTCTGATTGCGGTCCTCTGAGTCACCGCCCCTCGCCTTCCTTTTCCTAGCGAACTCCTCATCCCGCATGTGGACGGTGATCTCGACCTGGGACGCTGCATGATAGCAGTTCTGTGCAAAATAGGGTTTATTAAACTCTTCACAATATAACATTCAATACAAATTCAAAGTTCAAGTTCAACCTGGATCATGGCGTAACGACTGGGCCCCATGCCATATCTGATGCGGTGATTCAGTCCACCATAGAAACGCTCCACTAAGATCTCATCTGAATATCCCAAGCCTGGAAGTACACGAAGTAGAGCAGTGAACGCCGCGTAGTATTTGTCTACGGTCATCCCCTCGGTCTACCTCAGGGTGTCTAGCTCAACTCGCTTCTTTGTCCGGAGGTGGGCGGGGTAGTACTTAGCCCTCAGCAACGCAGTGTGAGCATCCCATCCAAATGTGGGGTCGGCTAGGTGAGCATCCTTCACAAGCTTCCACCAATCGCTCGCTGACTCTCGTAGGTAATAGGCTGCGAGTCTGACCTTAGCCTCAGCCGGAACATTCAAAGTCCCGAAGGCGGTCTCTAGGAGGCTGATATAGTTCTCTAGGTATGTGGGGTCCGTCGCTACTCGGAACTCAGTTGGTCGAAGGTCCGCTAAGCTCTTCACCCAGTTTGTCACCTGGGTGGGTGAGGCGGTGGTGCCGGTGGTGCCTGCTGGGCTCCTGGCTGGAAGCCCATGTGACCTAGGGCTGCTGCTACTATCTCAGCTATGGTCTGCCCCGCAGCTACGCTATCTTGCTCCATGTGGCCACGGCCTCGTCCTCGACCTCGTCGTCCAGACATCTGAAATTGCAGTTGTTAGTTAGAACATTCACAAGAACTTACTGCAAGTTATTATCGCCCTTGCTAGTTGTTTAAATTGGTAAAGTCGTGCCTCACATTACTAACCTAGCCCCGTTTCCCCAAATTTAGGTTTTCCTATTCTCGGTACTTCTCTGTTCCAGTCATCAGAGTGCAACTACGCTCTGATACCACTTTTCTGTAACACCCCCGAATAACCCAACAGTAGTCTGAACGGTGCGCCAAACGATATTACAAAAAGTCTAAGTAGCGGATTCACAGTGCCATCCGGGTGTCACAGACGCCAACCACCCACGTGGTTGACACAACAAACTAACAATACCAAGCTACGGTCTGAATGACTGGAATAAACCTTAACCAATCCAAGTACAAATGGGAATTACAAACCAAGTACCGACAGTCTACATCATAAGTTCTTACTTAAATGACATAAACCGAAACATACAACAAGGGTTTAGTGTTACATAGTCACAACCCATGAATTAAAACATACTACATAAAAGTCTTGCCCATATAGACTACCCCTATGGTAGTCACCCTGCCTACTCTCCGCCTGCTTCCAGTTTCATACCTGTAAAAATAAAGGACTCAGCAAAACTATGCTGAGTATGAACGTGTGTAGCCCGCATGATGTCGGGCTACACGACTACTTGGTCGAATATGATTAAGTCCAATTTGCATGCTATAGTAAAGCAATAACACACAATATACAACATCAACATAGCAACACCCAACATGTTGAGCATAGAGTTAACAACAAGCACTACAAGCATGTAAAACAAGTCGAGCTTATAAGAGAATTTGAATAATGATGATCCTCACAGTGGGATCATTCAACGTTGAGTGTTTCATTTCTTTTTCCTTTGTTTCCATCATGTGTGCTTCTCTTTCTCTTTCTTGCACCAGGTCTGGGGATGTAGGTTAGTTCCCGTGACCATATAGTATAGGTGCCTATCTTTTCTTACTTCTTTATGGATTAATTGTGAGTTCTCTTATCACCGCACGTTAGAGGACATCTCCTCCATAGCTTATTCCTCCATTCCTGGCGTCGTACATCGAGAAAGAGGGGTCATCTTTAGACCCCAGGTTATGCTCTCC
This sequence comes from Limonium bicolor, assembly GCA_023374045.1. Lineage (NCBI taxonomy): Eukaryota > Viridiplantae > Streptophyta > Magnoliopsida > Caryophyllales > Plumbaginaceae > Limonium > Limonium bicolor. The sequence continues at coordinate 354,206,517 of CM041777.1, forward strand.
AATTATCTGATCTTCAATCCCGGCGTCATGTCGAGAAAGAGGAGTCATCTCTAGACCCCAGGTCATGCTTCCCAAATTGCCTATCTTCCAATCCCGGCGTCGTACGTCGAGAGAGAGGGGTCATCTTTAGACCCCAAGATGTGCTCCACAATAGTCGGTCGAAGGATCTGATGCAGATACCAACTCCCGATCATCCATACCCCGCGGCCCGAGATGTTTTCTTCCCGGGTTATTTTCATGCTCCACCAAGTGATATTTGTTCATCATTATCATTAATGAATATACACCATTGTGGGTGTCTTGGTAAGTCCTCTATGGTTAGAGAGGAGTTTCCCCTTATAAGTTCCTTTGTTTACATAGTTCATTGAGTTTCATCTCAAAGTTCCATAAACGAGAAAGGGACTAAATTACTGTGTGCGCGCAGATAATATGCACAATGATATAACAATCATATTGCAAGGTAAACAAGCAATCCAATTTCATGCTTTAATCTTATGGTCGTTTTCACACAAGGCACACAGCAAACAAGCCGTGTAACACGGCAACATACGAACCACACATGTCCATACCTTATTCGGAAGTACGAGTTGTCTCACACTCGGAGTCCCGGTCAGAGTTCGCTATGGCCCTAGCGTTAATTAAAGCAATGTGTCAGTTTATCATTTCTTGTGATGACACTTTATATCGTATGTTATTCCCTAGGTATGTTGTTAAATGCTTCGTTTATATTAACCCTTAGAACTCCACATGCATAAATTCTAGGCTTATCTTACTCCTAGGACATTCACATCTTGTTTTACACGTTGACTAAGCCCTTTTTCCTTAGTTAATGTTTTAAAGTGTTTTAAGCGCTAATTATGTAACAAGTTTATATAAAATAGATATAACTTGTCTAATGTGTATTCCCTCCTTAGATAAATAGGTGAGCAATGTTTTAAACCTTGTATAATGATAATATAGACCATAGAATACCCCTAAAACCCATTTATATAGAAGTCCCAAAATTTATGAAACTGCCACTTAGTTTCGGTATTGAATCACACTTAACCTCTTATCTAATGTACCAATGGTGGCTTACTTTATCCCAAAATTTCATCAACTAACTAGGTATATTAGTACTGGTCTGGGTTCATTATCAAACTAAAATCACCCTTATAATGCCCCAGGAACCTAGGCATACAGAAACTGTAATACTAATGAGAATCTGAAACTGAAATCTGAAAGTTCCTTCTGATTTCCTTGTTTTCCTTGAGTTGTATTGTTGTTCCACTCTTTCCCACAGTATTACCCAACTAGCTATAGATGTCAATAATGTTTTAAACCCAAGACTAATCCAATAGAACACTCACCTAGTTTTCTGTACTCAGTTATACAGACAGCCCTCATTTCAAACTGGATTCTGCACTATCCCTTCCTTATTCCTTTTGTTTGACATCAGTTACTTGATTCCTAAATTCTCAAATGATTTTGCCAACTTAATTTACCTCTGTAATAATGTTTCTAGTTCATACCTAAGACACCATTACACTTCTAATGCCTCAGAAAACCTGTTACGCAGAAACAGGTACAAAAAGGAAATCAGAAAACTGAAACTAAAAACCATAAAACCCGATGCCTTCTCCTTGACTCTCCCCTGTTTAATTATAATTCTTCCTTTCAAATCTCTCCCAAGGTGCTTGCCTATAGAGTTGAGCATTATACCACAGTTTAAATTTGAAACCCACCCCAAACAGTCCACTGTCTCATAGCTATGCAGAAGTCAACTTTCAGAGAACAACCATAAAGCTGGAGCATTGAATTCTGCTATGTTTTCCTTTATTCCCTTCTGTTACTTACCTATTTGTCTCTCAACTTCTCCCCTATGTGCTTCTTACTCTGTTAAGTGTCCTATCTCCCTGTTAAACTCAAAACTACTCTAATAAGCACTCACTTAACCCTCTGTACAGAAAACAGAAACAACCTCCAGAAACAACATAAGAACTGAAAACATAAACTGATAACTACCCATGCATTTCTTCTATTGTCTACTCCTGTTTCTTTTCTAGGCTGACTTACACTCCTCCCAACTTGTACCCACTTAGTTACTGTTTTATCAATACTTCAAACTTAAGAACAACCCAAAGCAACCTTATTAGTAATCTGAGACGTGTTTACACTGATAGCAGAACTAGAAACTGAAACTGAAATACCTGAAATCACAAAACTGTCCATTTTCTTTTCTGTTATCGATTTCTTCTGTTCTTTTAATTTGGTTTCTGGTTTCCCAAGTCATTTTCCCATTCCATTAAGTGTTTGATCAAGACTTGAGTTTTTAAACAGAAATCACGATGATGTTGTTTTACTGAACTTCATGAATTGAACACTATGGATATCAGAAACAGAAACTGAAGGAAAAGACAGAAACTACCATTGGTGAGCTGTTGCATTTCCTTTTCTATGTTTTCCCCTTTCTGTTCACAATCTTGGCTTCCTAGTTTCCTCCCAACTTGTTTGGTTACCTACCTATATGTTTGACACGGTTTTAATCACTAAAACAACCCAAGACAGCCCAGTTAAAGCTACTGAAAACCACTATACAGAGACTCCTTTGTTGTAGAAAACACAAAATGGAAAAACTGATATCACCACCTGATATAACTCATTTCTGTTTTGCTTCTGTTATTTAATCTTCTTCTTAATTTTCCTCACCTGCTTCAGTTATTTATTTATGTGTTCTATTACAGTTCTAGCCCTAAGACAACCCAAAGTAACCTGTTAACTTACCGAAGCTTATACTGAGGCAAAAACTTCAGAAACTGAAGCTGAACTGAAATTATAAAACTGATAACTGTTTTTCTATTATCTGTTTGTTCTTGAATTGAGTTTCCACTTCCTCTCATTACTAACTCGAGTAGTTTAGTGTGTGTAATGGTCTTTAAATTCCAACAGACTCCAACAACATTATTAAAGTTACAGAAATAGAATCTCAGAAAAGACTATAACACTGATATACTGGTTTCTGTTCTGTTAAGTTGTATGTTTCTGTTTTCTTCTCTCCTTTTTACACTCTTCGTATAGAACCTCAGTCAGGTGCATTCATAAGATTGCGAATGTAGTAACAACTCAAAACTACCCTAGGATAGTTGGTACCCCGAGACCACATGTTACAGATTTGGCATGGTTATCAGTTTTGACAGATTTGCTCTTTTCTTTTGTTTTCTGATTCTGAAACCAGTTCAGGAATACTCACCAGCAAGTGACTCAACAGATTCCCTTGGCTAATCCTTTGGTGCAATATGGAACTTCGGTTCTTGAGTCACTCAACAACAGCTGAGAGAAGTCCTAGTAGTTAGACTTGACAGAATCAGAAAAAAAGACCCAATGACTGAAATGACCGAGACAGAGAAGAGAATGGGACTTGTTGCAGTTTTTTCACCTCGTTGGTTCTTGGAGTTTTATTGCTCCAGGTTTCCAAGAGCTTGGGCTACAACTCGACCAGACAGACAGGAGAGGGACCAAGAGATCTGGAGTTCACTGATTTACAAGAGGCATGCAGGAGTAACGTGTCAATTTTTTTGAACTGAAACACCACAACAAGACTGATTGTGATTTACCTGGAACTGATATTCACACGAGGCTGGTTCTTTACCAGTTTCTGTATTTTGGAGGAAGATGCCATAGGTTACCAAGGGGGCTGCTGCTATATGGAAAGATTGGAGTTACTCTCTTTGATCGGGAACAAAAAAGAAATCGAGAAAGCAGGAGTACAGTCTTGACATGGGCTTACCTTCACTCAGGAGTAACAGCAAGAGATTACCTGAGTTGTTGTTGGCACGGCATGCAAAGGAAGGAGGAGAATACAGAGCAGTGTATTAATCAGATGTTTCCCAGCACTAGAAGTTGACACAGGAGTATGGTTTGAGGTATATTTTTTGGAAATCGAGATAACTCACGTTGGCTTCAGGTTGCAGGTGGTCTTGAAAAATAATGAGTATGGTGTTCTGGGTTGGTTGTCTCCTTGGTTCCCGCCATTGCAGAGAATGGACAGAGAGAGTAAGAACTGGTGTGGGAATATCAGCACTCTGATGAATTTTTTTTTCTACTCCTGGGATCGACATCAGTTCCTGTATGGGTACTCTTTTGTGTCTGTCAATTAAGCAGCCAGGAAGTGAGGGCATGAGAGTGCTTAGTGGGTTGCAAGTTACTAGAGGAGGTTATGGGTGGTTGGAGAAACAGGAATTTATGTCGCCTGGGAGTTGGAGCAGGGGGGAAAACGAGTGGAATTTTCATTGTTTTCTATCTTTCTGTTTGTTGATCTTGCTGTACCGAGGAAGAAGAAATCGATACTGCTGGTTCTTTTTTTTTGTAGTCAGTTAGTAGACTTAAAACTAATATTAAGTTGTGGGTATAAGTTACCGAATACGAGCATAGCTCAACCGGTTAAAGCATTCGGGGAAGGTACGGGAGGTCTCGTGTTCGAACCTCAGCGGGAGCGCCTTTGCTCCTTTTCTCTTTTTTTTTTGTATAACTATATACATGCTTACTTATATATATGTAAGACTATATATTATATCGTGTTATTTTTGTTACGATATTATGCGACGTTAATATTACATATTTACAACGTTACAATATCGTAACGTTACGTACATGTATTTTCGTATTCGTACATATACAAGTACGTGCCTATATTAATATATAACGTCGTCACGCGTTCGGACATGTATATATACTATATTTAATTGTTCGTACGTTATTTAATGTCCGAATTATAAAACGCGTTATAATTTTATGCGTTTAATGTTCAGGGGTATTTCAGATTTACATGAAAATCTTAAATGTATATATTTTATATACATGTATTATTTATGATACATGATTTTAATTGTCTAAATAACAAAAACCTCTTTATAATTCTCAAATTGTATTTACATGTCACGCATGGGCTTATTATTCCCAAATCTTTTATTAATTACAAACTAACTCCAAATAATATTATTTCCTTACAAATAAATTACTTATACCTTTATAACACATAGTTTTAATTTCATAAATCCTTAAATCATAATTTCCTTTTCTAAATCTTCTAAATATCAATATAGGACCTACAAATATTTTTAATCCCATAAATACACTATACTTTTCGGTTATTATATTATAACCTCATTTTCTTCATAAACTTTACATTACACTCCAAAACACATTATATTACATAGTTTCATTTTGTTAATTAATTAATTCATTAAACCATCACCATAAATTCGATAATTATTATTGAACACCTTAACTTTTATAAATTACCAATTCATCCCATAACCTTTCGGTTTTGACATATAACTTCTTATAATTACATTTTAACCCCAAAAACTTTATATAAATTATATATTCACTTATAAACTATAGTTTTAATATTTAATTTCCTTAAATTACATAATCACCCCAAAACTTTTATAAACTTATTATTTTATGTCATAAATCATTTTAACCCAAAGTTTTCGGTCAACACTTGACCAAAGTCTAAGTTCATACTTAATACATCAATATACCCAGAAATTCATAATTAATTCGGCTGTACACTAAATTTTCCAGAAATTACAAAATAGCCCCAAAACTTTATAAATTGTTATTTTAACTTCTAAACACTTATTTAATTTAACCAAAATTCATAATATTAATTCTTATACTATATTATATTATAATCATTCCATTAACACCATTAATTCTCGGAAATCCTCTTATGTTCCCCAAACTTTCCAAAAATTACATTTTTACCACATAACTTATTAAACTAGTCATTTAAACACTATTAATTATTTTTACTCATCAAAACTCTTTATTTAAATTCGTAAGTATTTTTACTCCAATATTTTACGGACTCTAAATTACCAAATTACCCTTTTGACACCAGATTTTAATTCCTAAGCTTCATAACCCTATCTTGTAAAGGTTTTTAATATACCGAAATACTCATAAAATTATCTAAATCACTTAGACAAATTCTAAAATTATTTATACACTTATAATATACCAAAAATCTTCCAATATCACTTATAATTTTCGGTAATGACTATTATTTACCATATAGTTTTATAAATTATGTTTTTAACCCTTGAATTATTCCCTTGACCTTATAGGTCATTAATATACCAAACTAACCAACCAAAAATGGTATTAAATATTTTAATACATCATTAAGTCTTATATTGCCCATAAATCCCACGGCTGCTACATGTTTGTAACAAAATGCCATAAAACCATATTATAGTATAGGATAGGATTTTCTCACCTAGCTTTTAAATTTCCAAGCCACCAAAGCACACCAAACAGCAACTAGCACTCTCGGTCTAGTTTTAACATACGATTTAATTAGCTTTTGAAGTGCTAATAACATAAGCTTAATATATACTTCATTAAGGTAATAATACTCACTTTGTATAGGTATATTTAGGACTGTCTTCCTACGGTTTGAGCATTGAGTTTTCCATGGGTTTTTCCAGCAGCATTTCATGCAGAAACAAGGTCATATATTAGCCATGTAAGCAAGGTCATTAATGGTGGATTTAAGCTAGGAAAATACAAGGTATTTACCTTGGTTTGAAGCTGTTTTGAGTGGCTATACACGCCTGTTTTCAGTGAGCAAAAAACAAGGTGTTAATCTGCTACTAATATACATATATACCGGTAGAACAGGGGTATAAGAGGTGGGATTTTCCTTACCGATAGTGGTACAGCAAGAGAGTTTGCATGGGTTTAGTTCCTTCACAAGGCTGCTTGTTCTCCAATGTTTTATTACGTGAAGAAAACAGAATAAAAAGCTTAGGAGAAGCTGGGTATATTACCGAAAATTGAGGAGGAAAGATTAGGCTAGTTTGTGCTTGTTCATTACCTTAAGAAGTTATATCAACTAACTTCCTTTTCTTCTTCTATTTTCAGGCATGAATCTCCACCACTTCAAGCACCATTTTAGCTTTTTTGCTGGATAAAAATGGAGATGAATAAACTCATGGAAATGAGGTAGAAGAGAGGAAGAAAAATGGGCATTTTTTAAGCCTTGGAAGATTACCTACAACAAGGGATGCTAGCCTTGGTAGCTGGGTGCTATCCTCTCGGTTATGAAGCAGCAAGGAAGAAGCTTGGAAGAGTTCAATCGGTGGAGGAAAGCCCCATGTGCTGGCGGAAGTAGATAAGCATGGATGGAAAAGATAGACTTATTTATTTAATGTATTATAAATGTAATTATTGTATAGACTTAGATGGCTAATTAGTGCATAATTGTAGTTGTTTAATGGGTGGTAATAAAACCTCTAGGCATGCGGCAATAATGAGCCAATGGGGTAGATAGGCTTAATTGTTTAATGTAGTAGTAGTACGGTAGATAGGCTATGCTATTCTTTGTCTAATGGTAGCATAATATGTCAAAAGTTCCTACATATTACCGGTTATGATATTGTCACAAGCTACAGATTTTTGTCAACTTTGAGCACCTGCACACCACGTTAAAAGAGGGTGATTAATATAGATTTTTGTTTGATTATAAGCAAATGCTTACCGTTGGTTATATAGTGTTTTTCTGCACATTCTTAGTGCTAATTGTAGACTAGCTAGTATACTACTGTTAACGATTCAATAATTTGCTACAGGTTTTTCTTTGCTAATCAAGGGTACTTAACTACCATTTTTTTAGGTGTTAATTGCTACCGATTTTGTTAGGTATAGCACTAGTAGATTACCGTATAGCTAGTATGGTTATACTCCTTTGGTTATTTGTACAATAGTTCGTACAGTATGAAGCTTAGTCATACTTGTTTTTTTTTGTTTATGGGCATGCATATATACATTACCGTAAGCATATGGTGATTGCCACTGAAATACCCCAGACTTAATTAGGGTGATTAAATTACTCTAATACGATATTGAGGGCCTATTAGTGCCTAATGAATTTTGGTAAAAAGAATAAATCCAAAAGAAACAAGGAAAATGCTTAAAAAGCGAAAAACGCTAAATTGGGCGTTAAGTGACCCTAGGAGAAATACAACCTTAAAAAAGGGTATTGGATGATTTTGAAAGGCTTAATAATGCCTAAATAATATATGGGAACAATTCCCAAAGAAAGCGGATCTAAATAATGTATTAAACGCTAATAAAGCCTTAGCGCATGTTTTTCGAGAAAATCTGAAAACGTGACTTTGAGTGGTCAAACGAACCCGTAAAAATTATAGTTCATTAAATAACTATAAATAAACATTAATGGGAGTATAATAGCCATTAAAATTAAAGAAACGAGAAAATTCCGGAAAACGGGCCCGGTTAGTGAATAGTGCTAAACCGGGTAAATAAACGATCGTTTTCTGTAAGAAGACGAAAAATGCTCCAGCTTGTATAATAGGTGGGACCTGGTTTTAATAAATAATCAGCCCTCTCACACTGTTGACTAGTTAGCTAATTAATTAAGTCAAAAGAGCCAAAAAGCAAAAAGGGTACAAGTACCCTTTTTTCCCTCTCTCTCCTCCTTTATTTCTTTTTCCCTCTCTCTTTCCTCTTTTTCCTCTCTTCTTACTCCCACCGATTTTCTCCTCCCTCTCTCTGGTTTGAACGATTTTGAGCTCCTCCCATGGCTACTCCCTCTTTCTCTCCATGCTCTAGCTACATACAAGCTCCAATCACAAAAATAATCACATATTCGTCTTCCTCTCATCATCCTCTATCATTCCCTCTTTTCAAAATTCGAAAATGAAGAACTTCATCTCCATGGGTTTTCCCCATTTGAAGAGAAAAGCACATCATCTTGTAGCTTGGAGTCCTCTCTCTCTCCTAAGGTAAAAATTTCATTGAAAAACTCATTTTGGTTCTCCCTCCTTTGGTGACCGATTTTTACACCCTTGTAATGCCTTGTTTTCTTCTTGATTTTGAGCTTCATTTCAACCCTCCAATGGTTGAGTATTTCTCTTCTTGATTCAAGGGTGAGAACCCCTCTCAAAAATCTCCAAAGGTAAGCCTTTTTTATTGAATTAGAATTCTCTAAGGGTTTAGAAGAATAAATAAAATGCATTTTTGTGTTTCTTGGGTGTTGGGATGGAGTTTGTCAACTCCATTCCCATTTGACCGATTGTGACCAAGAAGAGGAGATGAGAAGCTTGGAAACAAAGAATGGAGAAATAAGGTAATTAAATTGCCCTAATGCTATCTTGAATGCTTTAGGATTTGGGATGGGTGAAATTGAATAATGAAACCAAAACTTGTGCTAGTAATGTGTTTAAATGATATGAGAGAGAATTGTGAAATTGTATTGAATTAAAGGCCTAAGTGTCATTGTATTTGAGATTTGAGCTATATTGTTGTTTGGTGAATTTTGAATTGAATTTATGTGCTGGTAGGACCCTTGTAAGGGTGTGGCTAGATTTGGAATGAAAAGGATGAGAATTGATGAAGTTGAGGATGTAAGGTGTATGGGGAGGTTATGGCAAAATTTTGGTAGAAAAATAAGTGTTTTAAGATGACTTAGTGTATTGGAGAATCTGGGTGTTTGTAGTGTTGTTTAGAGTGGAGTGATAGCCTTGAAATAGCATTTGGAGAACTAGAGGAAGGGAGGTAAAAATCTGTAGCAAATAAGTATTGAAATGCTTTGGAAAAACTAGGAAAGAGTTGGTGTTTATAACTTTGGAAACAAGATTTGTACTTGGGTTTAGTAATGCACTTGCCTAGGAATGACTTGGTTATGGACAATAAGGATTTGGTAAGGTGGTAGGAAGTGTTAAACTACAAAAAGGAACTTAGAAATGAATAAGTGTGCAAAACACAAATGTGAGAATGAAAGTTAGTTGAATTTGAACAAGAATTGGAGTAGGGATTTAACCAAGGATTTGAGGTGGTTTAGAGCATGTTTTAGGATGATTAAGTATGTAGAAAACTTGTGGAAAGATTAGGAAAAGTTTGAGGGTGGATTAAGGGCTGATTTGGGGTTGAAAAATGACCTTAATAGCAGTTTTTAGCAGGGTCCTGGACTTAGGATATGTACCAAGTCCTGGACCGCATTAAAAATCAGTTCGAGAGTGCAAATCTACATTGGTCCGGGACCTAGGTCCAGGACCAAGTCCCGGACCACAACCAAAAATAGGCCGAGAGTAAGTTTCTACATTGGTCCGGGACCTAGGGTCCGGACCAGGTCCCGGACCACCCCAGAATTCACCAGAGAGTGTTTTTAAGGGTTTTAAAGATGGGGGTTTGAATGCTATTGGTTTTAGATGATGTTTAGGAGTTGTTTGGTGACCTTTAAAGGTCCTAAGAAGTATAAACAAAGGTTGGAAGTGATTGAGAAGTTGTGAGTTTAAGTACATTAAGTTAAACCGAAATAACGGGATAACGGGGTAAATACGGGAGTAGCGTTTATGTACGTACCGTAACACCTTAATATTAATTGAACCATTTGACATGTAAATAGTGGTTCAAGAGTAAGACATGAGGAATAAGTGTGAACCGAGGAGCGTGAGAACACCCGGTAAAGTTAACCACGGTGAAAGGTATGATTTCCTCATGCTCTGTATCCTAACTTGGTTACACGATTTGTGTGCTTGTTTGATTGTGTGATCACCTAACAAGATAAATGCATGAATCGGATTGTTTGTACCCTATTGGGCTTGTAATGTATTGTTTGTGGTTGAATGGTATTTTGAGATTAAAGTTTGTATAATTCATGAAATGGGTGTTTGTAAATGAATTGCTTGATTGTGATTGTGTATGGTAGTGCGACTCATAGTTGAGTCTTGTTTGTAGTAGAGACTCGTAGAAAGAGTCAAGTTGCGAACTAAAGAAAATGTGGAAGCGCACTACAACTATCGAACCAATACATGATAACATAAACCAATGAACTCACTAGAACGTGAGAAAGTATACGGGAGTAGTAAACCCCCGATAACAATTAGAGAACCGAATTGAGTTAATCCACACAATAAACAATAGTGGAAGTATATAAGTAACCTCTATCTAGAGGATTGATAATTGTTCAAACTACGAACCTTGAGTAAAATAAAGTATGGTAAGGGATCACCAAACCCATTAGGAAGTTAGTCGAGCCCCAATGAGAGGAACCGACTAAAATGAACAATGTCACGAACATGAGAGTATTCCATAGGTTGGGTAAAACCCTAAATCTTAGAATACTAGACATTGCCCTAAGCCAATAGATGTTATCGAGAGAGATACCTCTAGGCTGATCCTTGTGATTGTGAAATGACTCCGAGAGAGGAGTTTTGGGAAATTGAGTAGTCTGGTAGAGTACTGGACATTTGTGAACTTGAGGAGCTAAATGCATAGCCCTTTTTGTATTTGTAAGCTAGGTGGTGGGTCTTGTGTATGACCCTGCCCCGAGGTCGTGGCTAAGACTTAAAAGACGCCTTTGAGTATTGAGTATTGATTGAGACCTTGAGTATAGAGTATCGAGCATTGAGTTGAGACTTGAGAGAGTTGAGTTGAATTTGAGTATTGAGTTTAAGATTGAGAGTAAGAGAATGTGAGTAAGAGTACCCCAAGAGAGTGGGTAAGACATGAGTAATTGAGTAAGGCCTAGTGAGGGAGAAACCCTCAAGCCTAATTGGAGAACATATTAAACTAACCCCTTGATGTGTGTAGTGCTTGTGTTCAATGTTGAACTTGATTGTGAATGTACATGTATAATGTATGTTGTATGCATGCTGTTTGAAATAAAATGAATCGCATGCTCTCGACCAATTAGTCGGCGTACCCTCGCTAGTACGCGGGGTATGTGGAAGTCATATGCAGCAATTTTGCTGAGCCCCTAGGGGCATCATTTTTATTTTACAGGAACATTGAGGCCAATCAACCGTTCGAGATTATGACGGGGTTGTAATAATTTGGGTAGCGTTTGAGAATATTTTGGGTTCTATTGTGAATTGTAAGACCGACATGTTGTCATTAAGCTGGGAATTGTAA
>CM041777.1:354218941-354364701 GCA_023374045.1 Limonium bicolor
TCACAAACAACAGTTGTATAAACGAGCGTATCGAATTATAGCACTATATAAACGCCGTAGCGAACTCCTTCCTTAATTAATTTAATTTGGCCTTCAAGGCCCCATCCATCCAAACCATATTTAATTAATTACTAGTTGGGCGTCATGTTGAGACAACCCGATAACCTCACCAATGGACAGTAGTCCTCCCGTACACACAAAGGTGCTCATTTCGCCAGAGGTCCGGAGGCCCCTGACAATTCACTTTGCCTCGTAAGGTGTCCATATAAAGGCCGTAGCCACCTGACCCACGATCCAAATAGGGCTCGTTGGGTAATACCTAGAGCGGAACCCGATCGGGTACCCCTCAGTGATCACAAATGCGCAACCAAGTAGTTCGTAAACTACCCGGATTCCTCTCCTCAACTCATACCAACTCTCTCATAATGTTTAAGATAAACTCTTAGTTTTATGGAGAATACAATTTACTAATTTGCTGCCCAATGGGTCTCACGCCTACCTAGAAGTAATCTAGGTTATATTCATGTTCGAGATCAATGTTCTAGAGACCGACAATGTCGTGTCTCGTACCTAAGTGTTTTACTTAGGTTACCATATACTTAATATTAATACTAAGGGTATTATATCAAGTAACCGACGTGTCATCACATTAAACACATATGTATGTTTATATAAGTCGATCTATAGTCGACGTAGAGTTTGTCCCGTAGGACGCTCGTGCATAAATAATTAATGCAGTAACACATAATCACATACACGTATCCACACACATAACACACAAGTTATATCAACCAAATCCGAGCCCAAGGAATTCCTCAGGACAACCCAGATCAAACCCCTTTACATATTGTTCACCTTAGACCAAGGATGCGCAGTGTAGACCACTAGCTCGTCAAGCGCCTTCGTCTGAAGTATGATCTAAACGGTAATAAAACTATAAGTCAGTCTCCATGACTAACTAAATCCGGTATTTCCGAATAACAAGTAACCCCGACAGTTCATCCCCGGATTTCTACAGTTAATTGTTACGGGTTTCTCTAAACCAGTCGGCTTTGTTACTAAAACTCGTAGGTCGTAATATTTCGACTGTTAAGTTTAATTCATTATATTTCTTTAATCTTGTCCATCATTGAACTTAGGTTTATAACCTATAGTTGCATGTATGCATGCATTATTCATTATATACTACGTTTTTTTCCACCATCCATTATAATACATTGTATTATATAACCCATTAATCCTTTAATAAACTACATTTGAATTCAAAAACTTGTAACTTATAGTTGTAAACTATATTCATATAATAACCTCCACCATTATATTATATGGTTTCCAACCATAATATATATCCATCCTTATCTACATTATTCTCGCATATGTATATATTTACCAATATATGTAAGTTTCATGAGTTGTAAAACTCTTATATTATATGTTACATTTTATCATCTTGTATTCGATGATTATTCCCATTAATTGTATTATATTATACAACTTATATTAAGATTATTATCCTAATATTATGTAACATCTTTATGTTGTATAATTACAACTCCTAAGATTTATTCAATATAAACCTTAGTTTATAAATCTTATTTATTTATAGTTTGTCACATTATTTAATGTGAATATCCTTACTTATATTAATTCCATCTAAATCCCATTAATTCCATATAATTGTTATAGCATTTATAACATTGTAGACCATAGTCTAAAATTCATTTTCCAATCTTTTAATTTTGGTACAGCACTATACTTTCCTTTAATTTCATTTTGACCCCATAACATTATGTAATGTTATACCATATACTAATATCATATAATATGATATTTTTATTTCCTTTAACTTATAACCTATAGTTTTTATACAAAACTATTTAATATTGCCGAGAAGGCAACCATGTTATAACCTTATTTCTTTCCATAACCCATAGTTTTCTTTTATTACAAAATCACCCCGAAATTTATACCATGTTATATATATATATATATCATATAATATAACATTTTTAACTTTATAAAAAGGTATAACCTATGGTTATTTTTATTTAATAACCGAACAGACCTATATTATGTTCTAAATTATTTTCCAGCCCCTAAAAATTTCCAAATTTATAATTTGACCACATATTTAATGTTATGTTATATATATATATCATATATTATAACATTTTAAACCTTAATATTAATATAACCTATGGTTATATATTGTTTTAAACTTATGAATAGACCCAATAGCTGTTCTATATTATTTTTCAACCCTTCCACTTTCTATAATTGCAATTTGACCCAATTTATAACATATAGTTTTATAATATCATTAAAACTATATATTACACATATCTTATTATATACTCTTATATTATTCTAAAAATAACCAAATTTCACCAAAGGGTTATAATTACCATTACTAACCCATATACTCTCGGTATTTACATTTCCACCCCATTTACTTATCCCAAGTGTAACAATGACATAATAACTATATATTATACATATATAGTTTATTTTAATTCCAAAATCAACCCAATAAATTCCTAAAAATTCCTAATAGCCCATGGGTGTTTATAATACCATTTTACACCCTTTAGTTTCAGTAATAACATATTTACCCCATATGTTATTAAAATGTTACAATTAAATACTTATCTTATTATAAAACCTTAAATAAGTTATTTAACTTATCTAATTTGGTCAAAGCCTACCATATGGTCAAGGTTGACCTCCTTAATATTGCCTTGACCATTACTTTCCATAAATTACAGTTTGTACCCATATTTTCCAGAAATTACCATTTAACCCCAAAACTTTATAAAATCTTATAATTTTTATTTTAAATCCTTTTAACCTCTAATTTTCGGCTTTATTATTATATAGCCCCCAAATTTAATTTAATTATGGTTTAACCACTAATTCCTTGCGGTAATGTATATATGTTACTGAAATACCCCGAACTTAAATATAGGGATTAAGATTATTCTAATACGTATTTGAGGGCCTAATAATGCCTAAGTAATTATGGTAAGGAAAGATAAGTCCAAAAGAAATGGAGAAACACTTAAAAAGCGAAAAACGCTAAGTAAGCGTTAAATAACCATAAGAGGGGCGATACCTCGGTTAGAGTAGTATGTGGATTCTTAAGGCTTAATAGTGCCTAAATAATATAAGGGGACAACTGCCGAAGAAAACGGATCCTTAAAATGGATTAAAAGCATAAACAAACTTTAAAGCGTGTTTTACGAGGAAACCGGGAAAACGCAACTTTAAGCAAGTCAAACAGACTCGTAACAATTTTGGTCAACTAAATAGTCACTAATAAATATTAGTGAAGCCTTAGAACCAATAAAATTAATTAAATGAGAAAATTCCGGAAAACGGGTTCCGGTTAGTAAAACTGTCAAAACTGGAAAGTCGTGGGGTAAGAATGCAAATAAACAAACTTAGTATGTCCACTTTGCAAAAAATTAAATAAAAACTGTGTGTGTGTGTATATGGGGCCAGTCACTCCCTCCTCTCACTCACTCTCTTTATTATTTGTAACTCACAACAAGACAAAGAAATAAAGAAAGAAAAAGGGACCCTCTCTCTCCTACTCTCCCTCTTCCTCTCACGCATTCATCTCCCTCCTTCTCTATTTTTCTTCTTCCCTGCGACAAGCATGGAGATTTGAAGAAACCCCCACCAAGCTCACCTTCTCTCCTCTTGTTAACCCATTAGTCTTGCTCCAAAAATTATAAAAACCATACCATTAGAATCCCCTTGCAAAGGAGAACGATTTCCTCCTTTCAAAAATCCAAAAGCTCCACTTTCATTTCGGTGGGTATTCTCCATTTAAAGATTCAAGTCCACCATTAGAAGCACCTTCACCTCCTTATCATCTTGAGGTAAAAAGAATTCTAAAAATCCATCATTTCTAGCCCTGGTGTGCATTATAAGAATTTCCATGTTTTGAACTCTTGGTTCTTCTTGCTCCAGCCAATTTTGGCTTCTCATTTGGGCTAGGAATCTTGTCCTCTTGCTAGTCAAGAACTCCATTCATCCATTGGAAGGTAATAGCTTTTCTTAAACCCTAAAACTATGCTTTAAGCTTTAGGTTGAATAAGGGTAAAATTTGAATGGTGTTGTGTACTTGGTATGGGCTGTAGCACCTGTGTGTGTGAATCTAATTGGGACCGAGAACAAATGAGAAGAAAGGAAGAGGAGGAAAAAGGAAGAAAGAAAACTAGAAACACGAGGTAATTATCTTTACCTTGAGCTAGTCTTGTATGTAGTATTGTAACAATTTTTGGAGTAGTAAAATGAGTAGTGAATTGAATAATGAGTAGTGAGTATATTGTAGTATAATGAGTAATGAAGTTGTAACAGTTTTGAAGCTTTTAAATGATGTTTAAAAAGCTTGGGAAAACCATGGGTAGTATGTGTATGTGTGCAGGAATTTTATTGTTGTTGTAGTAGTGTTGAATGGTGTGTATAGTGTATTGAATAAACAGGTATGTGAATGAGCAAATTGTGAGCTGAAATGGTGTGTGAGCAAGTAAGAATTATAGGGGAGACTATGTCGAATTTTATCTAGGAATTTGAGGACTTAGATACATATGGAACAAATTTTGGAAAGTTCAAAATGAGTGTTTAGTAGCTTGTAACATATTTGGATATGAGTTTGTAAATGGGATGGAATTAGGTTGTGAGTAATGCATTTTGGATGCTAGGAGTAGCATCAGTTGAGGAAGTATTGGAGGATAAGTGTTGAGGGAAAATCTGTAGCATAATGAAGGGAACCAAAAATCTGTAGCATTAGCGTGGAGAAAAATAGTGTAAGTGCTGAAATGAGATGATGAAAATTGGTGTGAGTTGTGTAGGAATTGAGTAGCAAGTTTGGTGTATGAAGTAAGGTGATTTAGAACACCTAAATGAGTGGTAAACATGTAGGAAAGTATTGGTAAGGATTGGGGAAACAATGGGTAAAGAAAACTGATAAGTGTCCAAATGAGCATGATTTATAGGTGTATTCCATATATAATATTAGCACTTTTCTGCTCATTTCTCCACTTTGGTTAGTTTTCCTCTAGTTTATGTTTTATTGTTTATCTCACAAATTTATTGGTTCATGAGGAAAACCAAGCTGGAAGTAAAGTAGACGAAGAGACGAACACATAGACGCAAACGGCTCAGAAAACGGAGCCCAAACGAAGAATCTAGAGCCGGTCGAAGTTGGAAGGAATAAGTCACAACTGCGACGTCGAGATAACAAGCGGACAAGAGATGGGTAACCGCCTGGCGGACAAGAGAGGGGTAACCGCCCCCTAAGTGGCGGACAAGAGAGGAGTAACCGCCTGGCGGACAAGAGAGGGGTAACCGCCCCCTAAGTGGCGGACAGGAGAGGAGGAGACCGCCTCCTAATGAGCGTTCCTCAGTCGCGACCAGTTCTCTTCGCCCGTCGTCTGCAACTACCTGTCTGCAACTCGCCCACTCGTCCACTGTCTGCGCCTACCTTAATTCACGCCTGTGTTCAGCTGTCTGTCCCCTGCAATAAGTGAGCAATCAGTGCAACTCTCCACCGCCTCAATCAATTGCTCACCGTCTGTTATCTCCTTTGCTGCTTCTTCTTTTTTCTATATAAACCCACGAGCTTCACCCAATAAATCATTCACGAATTCACCATCCATCAATCGATCCACGACCCAACTTCACCAACACCATCTCATTTCTCTCCTTCCGCCTTCTCCATTTTATTTATTTTACATTCCATAAAATCCACCTCTAGCCTACGTATACAAAATAGCAGAGTGAGCCGGAGTGATTACGGATGATTTCTATTACTCTTGTCTCTGTCTATCTATTTAATATGTTAGGCTAGTTTACATACGCTCTGGGAATGGTTATTATATGTTTGTATTAATTATGCTATATTTTTACTGGTTTAATTTATATACAGTTTGTTACGCTTAAAGGTTATCTCGCACCTTTTTAATAAATGTCATGAGTTTATTAAATTGCTTTCCTAAGTCTATTTTGATCAGACCGGTGATAAATAGATAGGTTAATTAAGACGTAAAACTGGAGGAAACTTGTTATGATTTAATAAGTTAGTATTCAGTTGCAATTGTAATTCCTCAATACTCCTCTGCCGTTCGCAGGCTTTTGCTTGAACCTTGATTAGAACCTTGCATTACAGGTGAACGAGTTCTTATGAGGCTATGACTTAGTCCTTAAGATAATTACAGGAACCTTGCCAAATTATTAAACCAGTAGAGATAGCTTAATTATGCAGAATATATTAACCTGACCCAGAGTTCCATTTTATTTATCTGTCAACTTAGTTTATTTTATCTTTTCTTTTTATTTATTTTACAAGTCAATTAATCCACTCCCCTTTTTGTGACACGCTTAGGTACTATTATATGTACATTAGTCCCACGGTTCGACATCCGGTTGCTTACATTTCACTATACTACTGCGACCGGGATTTATTTGCAGCCCGACGTTATTTTGGGTTTTAATTTCTTTCTTTTATGTTAATTACACCTGTTCTAACCACTCATTTATAACGTCTTCAAAATGGCGCCGTTGCCGGGGACTAGTTTATTCTAGTCCCTAAGCCCCGGATTATTCACTTGTATTATTAGAATATTTTGTTTATATTATTTTTGTTTGTTGTTTATATTTATTATCTTTTATATTTTGTTTATATTATTTTTATGTTTGTTTCTAATCATTTTATTTTCTAATCTGTTTCAGTAATTTTGTTTTATATTCAAAAACACAAAAAAAAAAAATCTGTACACGGCAAATAGAAGAAGCGTTTGAATTTTGGCAGGATTTATACTGCTCCGTATGTGGGGGAGCTCATGATTATGAGGATTGTCTCATTTTTCAAGAGCAACTCTGGTTAGAAGATCAACCAGACTACCTGGAGAGAATCGCTCAACAACAGCAGCAACCAAAGAGCGAAACAGTTCAAGAGGTAGAACACCCCACTACAGACGAGCCATTCATAGAGACTCCTCCCTCTAAAATCAATTACCGCTATTTTCCATCCTTCTCTATAATATACCCAGACGATGAGGATATTTCCATCCTCGAAAATGAAGAGAAGGAATTGCCATCATCTTCCGCCAATATATCCAAACAAAACGCCACTATCACGTTCAAAGAATTAACTTTCTCTGAAGATGATAACGAGCGTTCTTTCTACGAGCCTCACCTACAAGAGGATGATGTTTACATCCTCCAATTTGAGGAAGAAAAACCATCTCCACCGGGTCTTCTGATAGAACTACGTTCCCGGCAGTACCTCCTCAAACACCTGATTTTGTGGTATAATTTCTTATTTTATATGCCGAGGTAACGTTTTGTTTGATCCAGGATAACGAGCAGGCGTCTAGCAAAGACGTTTAAAGAAGGGCAGCTTCCTGGGAGGCAAACCCGGGTGTACTTTAATTTTTTTTGCTTTTTAGCTCTTTTTAATTTCCAGGTTCTCTTTAAATTTTATCTTTGCTAACTTTTAACCCGTTTATAGTATGGTTGCTTCTAGTGTTTTATGCAGGTGCACCTCCATGTGGACACCGCAACCAACGCTACGCTACTTGAGGCTGAAGCTCAAGTGTGGGGGAACTCCTATAAACGCTAGCAAAATAAATCAGGGGAGTACCAGTTTCTTTTAAATTATGCTTTTATTTAAATAAAACTGCAGAGGAGCGTTTTATGCTTAAATGTTTTATTTGTGATCTTTGTGTTATCTCTATTTATCTACTTACCGAAAAGGTCTTCTGAAACCTTCCCTTGTTTTCTGGTGAACAATGAGGACATTGTTCAAATTAAGTGTGGGGGAGTGTGCCCTTTTCGGTGACATTTTGTGCTTAAATGTTTAATCTCTCTCCTTATCATGCGTTTGTCCAATTCAAATATTATGGACCTTTTATGTGGGTTGTTCTCTTTAAGAAAAATATGTATGAATTGTAGGATAAATGGTACAAATTTAAAATTTTGATTACTTTTGAGGAGCATTTTATATGCGGTGTGACCAAATAATCTGCAAATGGTTGGATTTTATTGCTCAGGGTTTCTTTCTGTCTTCTCTCTTAGGGATTGCTAAGGGGTACTTCTCTGTTAAAAAAGAAAAAAATACAAATAATAGGACTAGCGAGACACCATTGGTAACAACAATGAGAGTTGAGTGTTCTTAAAAACAAAGGCGTGATGCCTACATTTCTCATCTCTTATGCAAAAGTGAACAATGCATAAATCTATTTTTCCTTTGTTTTTCTCCCAATGCCCATTCTTGAGAGAAGTTGACCATGGTAAAGTTCTCAGAGTCACCTAAAAGAAACATTGAAGTACCTTAGATCATACCCCTAAAACTCTATATTTATTTTTACCCTGAGCACACCTATGCCACCAGCAGTTAATTTTCACACTCCTCAATAAGTTAAAAAGATCATGTTTAATCCTACCTTTTCATAATAATTATTTGTAGTATTGAGCATTCCCTACTTACTTGGTTACGTGATTTTGCTTGAGGACAAGCAAAAGATAAGTGTGGGGGTGTGAGAAGTGTCCAAATGAGCATGATTTATAGTGTATTCCATATATAATATTAGCACTTTTTCTTGCTCATTCTCTCCACTTCGGTTAGTTTTCCTCTAGTTTATGTTTTATTTTTATCTCACAAATTTATTGGTTTAACTGAGGAAAACCAAGCTGGAAGTAAAGTAGACGAAAGAGACGAACACATAGACGCAAGCGCTCAGAAAACGGAGCCCAAACGAAGAATCTAGCCGGTCAAAGTTGGAAGGAATATCACGACTGCGACAATCGAGATAACAAGCGGACAAGAGATGGGTAACCGCCTGGCGGACAAGAGAGGGTAACCGCCCCCTAAGTGGCGGACAAGAGAGGAGTAACGCCTGTCGGACAAGAGAGGGGTAACCGCCCCTAAGTGGCGGACAGTAGAGGAGGAGACCGCCTCCTAATGAGCGGTTCCTCAGTCGCGACCAGTTCTTCTTCGCCCGTCGTCTGCAACTTACCTGTCTGCAACTCGCCCACTCGTCCACTGTCTGCGCCTACCTTAATTCACGCCTGTGTTCAGCTGTCTGTCCCCTGCAATAAGTGAGCAATCAGTGCAACTCTTCCACCGCCTCAATCAATTGCTCACGCGTCTGTTATCTCCTTTGCTGCTTCTTCTTTTTTCTATATAAACCCACGAGCTTCACCCAATAAATCATTCACGAATTCACCATCCATCAATCGATCCACGACCCAACTTCACCACACACCATCTCATTTCTCTCCTTCCGCCTTCTCCATTTTATTTATTTTACATTCCACAAAATCCACCTCTAGCCTACGTATACAAAATAGCAGAGTGAGCCGGAGTGATTACGGATGATTTCTATTACTCTTGTCTCTGTCTATCTATTTAATATGTTAGGCTAGTTTACATACGCTCTGGGAATGGTTATTATGTTTGTATTAATTATGCTATATTTTTACTGGTTTAATTTATATACAGTTTGTTACGCTTAAAGGTTATCTCGCACCTTTTTAATAAATGTCATGAGTTTATTAAATTGCTTTCCTAAGTCTATTTTGATCAGACCGGTGATAAATAGATAGGTTAATTAAGACGTAAAACTGGAGGAAACTTGTTATGATTTAATAAGTTAGTATTCAGTTGCAATTGTAATTCCTCAATACTCCTCTGCCGTTCGCAGGCTTTTGCTTGAACCTTGATTAGAACCTTGCATTACAGGTGAACGAGTTCTTATGAGGCTATGACTTAGTCCTTAAGATAATTACAGGAACCTTGCCAAATTATTAAACCAGTAGAGATAGCTTAATTATGCAGAATATATTAACCTGACCCAGAGTTCCATTTTATTTATCTGTCAACTTAGTTTATTTTATCTTTTCTTTTATTTATTTTACAAGTCAATTAATCCACCCCCCTTTTTGTGACACGCTTAGGTACTATTATATGTACATTAGTCCCACGGTTCGACATCCGGTTGCTTACATTTTCACTATACTACTGCGACCGGGATTTATTTGCAGCCCGACGTTATTTTGGGTTTTAATTTCTTTCTTTTATGTTAATTACACTGTTCTAACCACTCATTTATAACGTCTGCAAAAACACCCAAAAACAGATTTTAAAACTGAAGTACTGGGCCGGACCGACCTTAGGACCGAACTTGCAAGGTCGGTCGAGCCCAGATTTACAAGACGGGAAACCTTCTGGAATTGACCGACCTTGCGACCGGACTTGCAAGTTCGGTCGGACCAGAAATTTCTCCGTCAGAAACCTTCTGGAATGGACCGAACTTGCGACCGGACTTGCAAGTTCGGTCGGCCAGAAAAATTCCCGTAATGCAAGTTACTGGAATGGACCGACCTTGCAACCGGACTTGCAAGGTCGGTCGGGCTAAAATTTTCAAATACGAAACTTACTGGAATGGACCGACCTTGGGACCGGACTTGCAAGGTCGGTCGGCCCTGGCCCTTTTACACGATGTAGCCTACTGGAATGGACCGGACTTGCAAGGTCGGTCGCAAGTCCGGTTGAGTAAAAAAAAAAATTTGATTATATGATTATAGTAATCATATATACATGTATATATGCCTATATACACATATGCATATATATGTAGTAATACACCATTAATGAAGTAGTAATGGTAAGAAAGTAAGTAAATGAGTAAGGAAGCAAGCTTAAGAAGTAATAAGGAAAAGAATGGTTTTATAACCAAGTATGAATGTAAAGGAGTAGTAAGTAAACATTGAGAATATCAATGAAGAAGTAAGTTAGATCAATAATAGACCATTGATCATACTACTTCATGTATGTATAGGAATCAAATAGTTGATCCTCAAAGGAGCCGGTAGTACGGATACAACGGTGAACGGTATGATTTCTTCATGCCCTGTATCCTAACCTGGTTACCCCGATTTGTGTGCTTATGTGATCACCAACAAGATAAATGCACGAATCGGACTTATATTGCACTTAACTGTGTTTGAACTATTTTTTCTTGTTGAATCTTCTTGAACATTTAGTTTGTATAATTCATGAAATGTATGAATGGAAATGAAGTGTATGTGTAAGTATGAGTACTTGTGTATTGTATGTATGTATGGAAAGTAAGTATGGACTTCTACTAATTCCTAACAATCTAACTCATAACATGAGTAATGAGTAAAATGGAATGAGTAGAAGCCCGATATAGTTTCGGCCACGCGTGAGGATAAGGAAACACAAGAGGTTGGATCCGAATCCTGGCTATAATCTTTTCCATGGACCAATTCCCTTGAATGGGTAGCATCCTGGATTAGTGGGCCACCCTAAAGCCCGGTGGTGGGATGTAGTAATCCCTGCCCGGAGGTCATACCGACTTAACTGGAAGTAAAGTATGTAAGAAGTAAGTATTGTATGTGTATTGGTCTTAACTATTGTAAGTCATTGACCGGAAGTAAAAGAGTATCGAACACCCGATTAACCCGGGTGTGTAAAGAAGCTAACTGGACCTTTGTATGTATTGGAGAATTGTATCTCCGTATTGCGTATTGGGTATGTAATGAGTATGTATTGTGTATGTGTAACCCGAAAGATGGTAGGTAAGTATTGGTTGACTTGTATTGTCTTCCAGCATGTATGGTACTGTACGTATGTATGTATATCTTGTGTAGTATTGAAGTATCGTGAATGAAGGCATGTATGTATGTATGTATGTATGTATTGCAAAATGAATTGCATGTATTCGACCAAATGGTCGGCGTACCCTCGCTAGTACGCGGGGTATGCGGTTATCATATTCAGTGAAAGCTGACCCCCTCGGGGGAACGTTTTTAGTGCGCAGGTACCTGGAGCGGAAACGGTCAAGGTAAGAGACCGGTGGCGCGCCTTGTAATTAGAAGCATCTAGTTTGTGAGGAATGGGTAGCAGATTGACTCCTAGTGAGTGTGTATGAATTTGGGAGAAGTACTGTAATGATTTTTGAACCTAGTAAACTCAGTATGCGTAGTGTATTATCTTGTACGGAATTGTGGAGTATTGTATTGAATGAAGTGTGGTATTGAATGGAGTATTGTATCGAATGGAGCATTGTAGTATTCAGCATGTAATGAGAGTATGTATTGTATCGAGTAGTACTCGGATATTCCGGTCCATCAGACCGTTGCTGTATGTAGTAGTAGCCTTGTTAGTCACGTGGGTGGCTAACGACATTGTATCACCCGCCGTTGAGTAAGTATGTATCCGCTGCGAGAGTACGAATGTATAAGGAGTTGGACGGTAATTACAGTGTTAGCGGTAGGGGTGTTACAAAAAGTGGTATCAGAGCGAAGTATCGCTCTGATGACTGGAAATACCGAGCTTAGGAAATACCGAGTTAGGAATTATGAGCTTAGGGCTATGGGCTGAGTGATAGCATTAGAGAGATGCTAGTTAGGAACTCCCGGTGAGTACCGGATACCTACAACACCAGTCCCGCCCACCGCAAACCCCATTGTATAACCTGGGAAAGGACACCAGAGAGAAGAAAAGCCTTCTCATACTCGGGGAAAACCCGATCTGGCAGTTGTGAAGCAATCACACAGTAAACAAGAACCGACGTATGGTAGATTCCAAGAAATGGAAGACCCGGAAGTGGATCCCGGTTGAACAACAATAACCGCACTTAATAGCGGTAGTATAAACACTCCAACCACAAGGAGGCTATAACATGCAACAGCATGGGGCGACATGCCTAGCACTCGTGAAACCTGGCTAGACAACCGACAACAGGAAAAGAAGCACTAACCGTGCAACGAAATGGAAAAAGGGAACAGTAATGGGACCCGAGACACAAGTCTACGGAACGATAATAGCTAAGTAATACCACCAACGGTATGCCAGCTGACTAAGGACATAGTCAGGAGTGGTTAACTCCAAAACTACAACGCCAAAAAGGCTACAAACCTGGCCAACATAGCTCATACAGCTACAAGAATATTCACAAGATATAATCTGATGTAACTGCAACCGTAGTGCCTAAACCAAATCAGGCTCAGTAACCACAACAAACGTGTGGGAACAAGCAACAAGGAACAACATAACCAAGTCAAAGGGGAAGCTCCAAGGATTGGAGAAGTAGCCTGATCAATGACAGCCATGTCAAACTCACTGAGGAGTTACTCAGAAGAGTAATTAACCTAAGTAAATGACCAACAAGATCAAAGGGAGAGTAAGCAAGACTACCAATTATGAGTGGAAACCATACCGTGACCGGTATCGGGTTACCCAAAAACCACCAGTACCGCGCACTTGCCACGGCAAGTGCAGTGAGAACAGGAACATGCAGGGGAGCACTAACACACCACAAGTACATAGTAGTGTACTGTGGCCGTAATGGAACAACTACAGGAATAAACACCCTAAAACTAGGGGAATGAAACCATGGAAA
This sequence comes from Limonium bicolor, assembly GCA_023374045.1. NCBI lineage: Eukaryota > Viridiplantae > Streptophyta > Magnoliopsida > Caryophyllales > Plumbaginaceae > Limonium > Limonium bicolor. The sequence goes on from CM041777.1 coordinate 354,232,381, forward strand.
GGCCTGACGGTCTGACCACTACATTTAGAACACACCAGTCAGCGGGAAGCTGGACTTGGTCAAGTTTGCGTACATGGCTATGCCACGAAGAATTCCTTTTAAACACTGTACCATGATTTCAAACCAAATTCTTCTTTCAAAACCACAAACTCTATTTTAAACCTTGGATTCTAAAACCAAACCCACATGATTACGGTGAGTATCATACCATGATACAAGAGGAGTTGACAACAGAATACTTCACCTAGGCGTGTGACGAACACTACGAGTGTACCCAATCACGGGATGTGGGACAACCGCACTCCGAAGGAGCTTGCGGGCCTAACACATAGTTAGGTAAGTGGCAACGTATCAACACGGTACCCCACGTATGTATACATGTAGTGTACGAAACACGAGAAGTAGTCAACTCTGTTCTACGGACCATGAGTAAATGCAAAGCAGAACAGCTGGACACCTCAGGCGATCAAGGAGAAGGAACTCCGCTAAGTAACAAGTATAAAGAACTCAGAGAATCCATCCGAAGATAAGGGAATGAGGATTAAGAAGCGCAAGGAGCACCGACTAGTAACCATAGACATTGGATATGTCTGAAGGACATTAAGTAAATACACGACAGCTGGAAAGCACACCCAGCTTGAACACGGTAAGGCAAAAGCCTAACGTGAACACCACAATGCTCAACAAACGGGACAGAATTCCCAAGAGCAATTACAAGATTACCACAAATATGATCCATCACCAAAGAGGACATTTAAACCTAGCCTCAAGCACTAGGAGCAAGTATAGACAGTCTACCCAAGAGCCGGAGACGTTATAACCCTAAAGGGGACAACTCAAGTATGGTACCCCGAGACGGTACGGTGGACAACATATCATAAACATTAGCCAGACGTAACAGCATAACCTAACAACACCCAGGAGCAATCCTTGAAGGGTGTCTGAATTAGCAACAGTCGAACATCAATGACGTGACGAAAGCACAAAAGCTAGAACGAACACTCGGTTAAGACACCGAAGGGATTTCACTTAACAGGAAATACCCTAGACTGCAAAAGACATTGATCAGCATCAGATTGCCTAAGAGTCCCCTATGAACGGAAGCGTGATTCCGCAACTTGCCATGGAGCCTAGTAAAACCTCCAACCGATGAGGTATACAAGGAGTTGAAATGTGTAAAAGCAGCTGGCAAAGAGCATAGCTTGCAGCAATAAGGCTTAAAAGCCATCAACCAACTATGTTAGGTAAACCTTAGTGGTTGCATAACCCACATCTCTTGATAATAAGACTTGCAAGAGATATTATCCTATATGACAGGAAATCAACAACTGGACCATCAATTCAAACCCAACCTCCTGAGTGGCTTGGAGTAGTGGTCAACTCAGCGTCACTGTCACTAGAGCATCAGTCTAGTATGCAGTTGACAAGCTTTAACTACCTTCATGCCTTCTGTAGCAATGATAACACAGGGGCATAGAAATCGGGATAAATGCCAACATTGGCCTAGTCCACGTCTGGACACTACAGAGACTCGAGGAAAAGTACCCCTCATTAATCGAAGACCACCAATGCGGTGATGATGTGAACCCTTAGAAAAGGTTTTCATCTACTATAACAACAAAACTTGTGCGTATAGATACGGCCAAGAGACAACGGATAAGGAAATGAGATTTCCAACCCACTACGCCTACGAGAGGCTGTGGACTGTAGAAGCACATCGCTTAAGAGCATCGAAGCTCGAAGGAGTAAGTATACTCCTTATGCACCCAATCATGTGGTGAACCACTGTATAAATACTTACATGGTAAACCTTGTCATGAGACCTATGAGTGGAAACACACCCCTCAACGAGAACTTTCACCTACCATTGATAGAATACTCTTTAATTAGAGAACGGGACCAGAAAACCCTTGAAGCTTCTTGGGATGTCCCGGTAGTATAAATACAAAAGAAAACTGCACATCTAGAGCCTATAACCAATGCTCAGCACTGAGGAGACAGTAATTATCAGAAACAATTAATGTGAGTGCACATTGGGCACCACGAATGACCAACGCTCAAGAGAGCCGATAACCCGATGAATCACTTCATCCACAGTCAACCAAGACACTGGTAAATTGCATTATCGATTATGAAATAAGGTGAGGTAAGCCAACCCACACATGAAACCTGAATGGAAATGAAACATTCCCACATTGGGAATATAGTAACATTGCGGTATGCTACGACAACTGCCATACACACGAACAGAGAAAACCCTCAGTGTTCATACCATAAGGAAATGGTGCCAATGACAATGGCAATGAGTGAAGAGGAACTACCACAGTAACAAAGACAGTAAAAACGATGTCATGTAATGAGTAAGAGTATGGTGCGCAATAAGCGACCGCTAAGAAGTAGTAAGACGATGATACGGAGTATAAGTATGAGAAGACAGGCATAAATAACCATCCCTATCACATAAGGAATTACTGTCAAGCGTTTACGCCTCTGCACTCTGTATGACTGAGTGTTTTGGTATTGCATTTGTACAGCTAATGATCTAGTGGGATAGCTAGGAATATGGACAACGTAAATCGTAGTAAACTTTTCTTTCACCAACAACACGGCATAAGCCAGTCAAGCAGGCTTAGCAACAAACCGTGCGGCCTAAGGCCAAAGAAGCACGAAGAGTGCAAGCACACTAACAATCACAAGATGTGAATTCCATTGGAATAAAAGGGTGAAAGAAGAACTAAGAAAGTCACTAGGACCGACGCATGGAAAATGCAAGGTCATACAAGTAAAGAACACTTGTACTGAACCAGAAAAACTGGTAGAATTCAGAAGCTAGTGACAATAGAGGAAGCACTACAACTAGGTAGTGACTTAACCTCGCCGACAACAAGTCGGAGGAACTTAGTGAATAATCGTGAGAGTACGAATAGTATGTATAATAGATTACCAGAGAGCTGGTTACAATCTAAAACTCATTGAGTTCAAACAGCGGTAAAAGAATACCACACTGTTAGTAAACCTTATTTCCACAATAGAGGGATAAAAAGGCGATGAGTAGCACATCTAGTATAACCAAAGAGCAATTAAGCACTAAGGTTATCAGGGCCGCGCAGCAGAAGCTAGTGGGCCCTAGCTAAGAGGTTTAATATACCCAGTAAGTATGAAAGAATGGCTATTGATGCCTTGAAGCCTAATAGGCTAGAACCGAATTGGTTATGAGTTAAATAAACTCAATAGGAATTCTTGGTGCAAAGACTAAACCATTGACATGGTTAAGACCCTTTGACCAGAGCATATTGTATAGTATATCGTAGTGAAGCTGAACGCTTCAGATTGCCCAAATCGAGTAAACCAATGTTTGATAGTAACATATGATAGATTACGTGGGCGTAATCCCTTTTAAGGGGGGTAGAGCGAAAACCGCTTAATGTAAGTTTCATGAATAAAACACAGAAACTATAATGTGCATAGCACAAATGAGAATCGAATTGACGATTAGTACTCATGTCAGACAAACATACGTATTCATTCATATTACAATTGTGGTAATTAGGCACAAGAGATGCGAATACCATTGAATGAATATAACCATCTTGTAACTCCAATGTGAGAGTATTTGTAAGGAAGAGTAGAGAAACTCTTTGAGAAATGATAATTCCTATTGTGTATGTCTATTTGAACTTAGACTTGGCATTACGATGCATGAGTCGGTATAAAACCGATGTAGAACCTAGAGGAAATTGAGTTCCCTAGGTGATTGTCTTGATACAATCGAGAATGAGTAGTGGACGGAGCTCCACAAGTATTGTAACCTTCGAGGAAGTAGTGCGAATTGATTATGAGTAGTAGAGGAATGTAGCCCATGAGTGGTATATTCGTAAGTATGTTATTGGTAGTAATTGAGGATAGCTAAACTTCATAAGTATTGTATTCCCTAGTAGAATAATTGAAATGATGGAGAGTAATGGATGGAAGTAGTGAAGGTTGATGAAATGAGCATTTGGGTATTGAACCACGGAGTAAAGTATTTAGGAAGTAGATTGAGGATGATTGATGGATTGATTCCGTCCTTTGGAGATGTGTGAATTGTATCACGACTAGAAAGAGTAAAAGATAGGAAATGAAAACAACTAATTAATTGTTTGAAACTGATGTGGGAAGTCGAACTTGATCCTGATCAGATCGAGGGAAACCGAACACAAATTGGGGTGGAAAGATAGTTCAACACTGATGCTGATCACATCAGGGTCGAATGATTCTCGAAGCTCCCCTCAAGTGGTCACAAGAATCACACATAGGATAGAAGTAAGGAATATAAATCGGAATTTGGAGTTGGATGCTTTAGAAAGATTTCTAATTAGCTATTGAGAAGGATTTTCCTTAGACTAGAGAATGAGGACCGGTCAGAAGCTTATACCGGAGAAGATCGTAGTATAGCGTATTGTATTATTCCAAGGGCAGCGGGACGTAGAGGAGTCCTGTGTCTAGATGACCTGAGTGCCTGTGGAATTGTGTTGTGTATTGCATTGCTTTGGGGATAGCTTTGCACTGTATGTATAAACCTTGTAATAAGGAACCGGATGGTTGGTAGTAGTACGGATTGGAGTAACTATTGTATATTGGTATGGTATGGTATGGTATGGATAAACCTTGACTAACGAATTTGGGAATTGTAAGGAGGAGGAATGTATGGCTTTGGAATTAGGCAAGTATAACCGAGGAAGTATTGTAACCCTATAACCTTGAATAACTTTGAGGACAAAGTTTCTTAAGGGGGGTAGATTGAAATACCCCGAACTTATATATAGGGATTAAGATTATTCTAATACGTATTTGAGGGCCTAATAATGCCTAAGTAATTATGGTAAGGAAAGATAAGTCCAAAAGAAATGGAGAAACGCTTAAAAAGCGAAAAACGCTAAGTAAGCGTTAAATAACCATAAGAGGGGCGATACCTCGGTTAGAGTATTATATGGATTCTTAAGGCTTAATAGTGCCTAAATAATATAAGGGACAACTCCCGAAGAAAACGGATCCTTAAAATGGATTAAAAGCATAAACGAACTTTAAAGCGCGTTTTTCGAGGAAACCGGGAAAACGCGACTTTAAGCAAGTCAAACAGACTCGTAACAATTTTGGTCAACTAAATAGTCACTAATAAATATTGGTGAAGCCTTAGAACCAATAAAATTAATTAAACGAGAAAATTCCGGAAAACGGGTTCCGGTTAGTAAAACTGTCAAAACTGGAAAGTCGTGGGGTAAGAATGCAAATAAACAAACTTAGTGTGTCCACTTTGCAAAAAAAAAATTAAAAACTGTGTGTGTGTGTATATGGGGCCGGTCACTCCCTCCTCTCACTCACTCTCTTTATTATTTGTAACTCACAACAAGACAAAGAAATAAAGAAAGAAAAAGGGACCCTCTCTCTCCTACTCTCCCTCTTCCTCTCACGCATCCATCTCCCTCCTTCTCTATTTTTCTTCTTCCCTGCGACAAGCATGGAGATTTGAAGAAACCCCCACCAAGCTCACCTTCTCTCCTCTTGTTAACCCATTAGTCTTGCTCCAAAAATTATAAAAACCATACCATTGGAATCCCCTTGCAAAGGAGAACGTTTTCCTCCTTTCGAAAATCCAAAAGCTCCACTTTCATTTCGGTGGGTATTCTCCATTTGAAGATTCAAGTCCACCATTAGAAGCACCTTCACCTCCTTATCATCTTGAGGTAAAAAGAATTTTGAAAATCCATCATTTCTAGCCCTGGTGTGCATTATAAGAATTTCCATGTTTTGAACTCTTGGTTCTTCTTGCTCCAGCCAATTTTGGCTTCTCATTTGGGCTAGGAATCTTGTCCTCTTGCTAGTCAAGAACTCCATTCATCCATTGGAAGGTAATAGCTTTTCTTAAACCCTAAAACTATGCTTTAAGCTTTAGGTTGAATAAGGGTAAAATTTGAATGGTGTTGTGTATTTGGTATGGGCTGTAGCACTTGTGTGTGTGAATCTCATTGGGACCGAGAACAAAGGAGAAGAAAGGAAGAGGAGGAAAAAGGAAGAAAGAAAACTAGAAACACGAGGTAATTATCTTTACCTTGAGCTAGTCTTGTATGTAGTATTGTAACAATTTTTGGAGTAGTAAAATGAGTAGTGAATTGAATAATGAGTAGTGAGTATATTGTAGTATAATGAGTAATGAAGTTGTAACAGTTTTGAAGCTTTTAAATGATGTTTAAAAAGCTTGGGAAAACCATGGGTAGTATGTGTATGTGTGCAGGAATTTTATTGTTGTTGTAGTAGTGTTGAATGGTGTGTATAGTGTATTGAATAAACAGGTATGTGAATGAGCAAATTGTGAGCTGAAATGGTGTGTGAGCAAGTAAGAATTATAGGGGAGACTATGTCGAATTTTATCTAGGAATTTGAGGACTTAGATACATTTGGAACAGATTTTGGAAAGTTCAAAATGAGTGTTTAGTAGCTTGTAACATATTTGGATATGAGTTTGTAAATGGGATGGAATTAGGTTGTGAGTAATGCATTTTGGATGCTAGGAGTAGCATCAGTTGAGGAAGTATTGGAGGATAAGTGTTGAGGGAAAATCTGTAGCATAATGAAGGGAACCAAAAATCTGTAGCATTAGCGTGGAGAAAAATAGTGTAAGTGCTGAAATGAGATGATGAAAATTGGTGTGAGTTGTGTAGGAATTGAGTAGCAAGTTTGGTGTATGAATTAAGGTGATTTAGAACACCTAAATGAGTGGTAAACATGTAGGAAAGTATTGGTAAAGATTGGGGAAACAATGGGTAAAGAAAACACCCAAAAACAGATTTTAAAACTGAAGTACTGGGCCGGACCGACCTTAGGACCGAACTTGCAAGGTCGGTCGAGCCCAGATTTACAAGACGGGAAACCTTCTGGAATCGACCGACCTTGCGACCGGACTTGCAAGTTCGGTCGGACCAGAAATTTCTCCCGTCAGAAACCTTCTGGAATGGACCGAACTTGCGACCGGACTTGCAAGTTCGGTCGGCCAGAAAAATTCCCGTAATGCAAGTTACTGGAATGGACCGACCTTGCGACCGGACTTGCAAGGTCGGTCGGGCTAAAATTTTCAAATACGAAACTTACTGGAATGGACCGACCTTGGGACCGGACTTGCAAGGTCGGTCGGCCCTGGAATTTTACACGATGTAGCCTACTGGAATGGACCGGACTTGCAAGGTCGGTCGCAAGTCCGGTCGAGTAAAAAAAAAATTTGATTATATGATTATAGTAATCATATATACATGTATATATGCCTATATACACATATGCATATATATGTAGTAATACACCATTAATGAAGTAGTAATGGTAAGAAAGTAAGTAAATGAGTAAGGAAGCAAGCTTAAGAAGTAATAAGGAAAAGAATGGTTTTATAACCAAGTATGAATGTAAAGGAGTAGTAAGTAAACATTGAGAATATCAATGAAGGAGTAAGTTAGATCAATAATAGACCATTGATCATACTACTTCATGTATGTATAGGAATCAAATAGTTGATCCTCGAAGGAGCCGGTAGTACGGATACAACGGTGAACGGTATGATTTCTTCATGCCCTGTATCCTAACCTGGTTACCCCGATTTGTGTGCTTATGTGATCACCAACAAGATAAATGCACGAATCGGACTTATATTGCACTTAACTGTGTTTGAACTATTTCGTTCTTGTTGAATCTTCTTGAACATTTAGTTTGTATAATTCATGAAATGTATGAATGGAAATGAAGTGTATGTGTAAGTATGAGTACTTGTGTATTGTATGTATGTATGGAAAGTAAGTATGGACTTCTACTAATTCCTAACAATCTAACTCCTAACATGAGTAATGAGTAAAATGGAATGAGTAGAAGCCCGATATAGTTTCGGCCACGCGTGAGGATAAGGAAACACAAGAGGTTGGATCCGAATCCTGGCTATAATCTTTTCCATGGACCAATTCCCTTGAATGGGTAGCATCCTGGATTAGTGGGCCACCCTAAAGCCCGGTGGTGGGATGTAGTAATCCCTGCCCGGAGGTCATACCGACTTAACTGGAAGTAAAGTATGTAAGAAGTAAGTATTGTATGTGTATTGGTCTTGACTATTGTAAGTCATTGACCGGAAGTAAAAGAGTATCGAACACCCGATTAACCGGGTGTGTAATGAAGCTAACTGGACCTTTGTATGTATTGGAGAATTGTATCTCCGTATTGGGTATGTAATGAGTATGTATTGTGTATGTGTAACCCGAAAGATGGTAGGTAAGTATTGGTTGACTTGTATTGTCTTCCAAGCATGTATGGTATTGTACGTATGTATGTATATCTTTTGTAGTATTGAAGTATCGTGAATGAAGGCATGTATGTATGTATGTATTGCAAAATGAATTGCATGTATTCGACCAAATGGTCGGCGTACCCTCGCTAGTACGCGGGGTATGCGGTTATCATATTCAGCGAAAGCTGACCCCCTCGGGGGAACGTTTTTAGTGCGCAGGTACCCGGAGCGGAAACGGTCAAGGTAAGAGACCGGTGGCGCGCCTTGTAATTAGAAGCATCTAGTTTGTGAGGAATGGGTAGCAGATTGACTCCTAGTGAGTGTGTATGAATTTGGGAGAAGTACTGTAATGATTTTGGAACCTAGTAAACTCGGTATGCGTAGTGTATTATCTTGTACGGAATTGTGGAGTATTGTATTGAATGGAGTGTGGTATTGAATGGAGTATTGTATCGAATGGAGCATTGTAGTATTCAGCATGTAATGAGAGTATGTATTGTATCGAGTAGTACTCGGGTATTCCGGTCCATCAGACCGTTGCTGTATGTAGTAGTAGCCTTGTTAGTCACGTGGGTGGCTAACGGCATTGTATCACCCGCCGTTGAGTAAGTATGTATCCGCTGCGAGAGTACGAATGTATAAGGAGTTGGACGGTAATTACAGTGTTAGCGGTAGGGGTGTTACAGTTACCTAAACTTAATTAAAACCTTATAAATACATAAATAAAATGGCCTAAAGTACATGGCCTTATTACAAACATTAGCTTATAAAATAAATTACACATAAATGCCCAAAAATGCATTAAACTCTCGGCCTCACCTAGTATTTTTCATTAATTACTAATTTTCCACATAAAGTCTTAATTTGACCTTTATGTTACTTAATTACTTATATTAATTTACCAAATCATTCCTTAACCACCTAAGGTCAAAATATGACCTTTTATACCATGTTCACTCACGGCATATATACAAACATATGTTTAAACACATATTAATATACCAAGTGAAGGTTTAAGTCATTTATACCTTATTTTAGCCAAGATAAGGCCTTGTTTGGCCATGGCAATTTAAAGGAGAATTTCCACAGCTTCTTAGATGAGTTCTAACAGCAATATAATGATATGGTTAGGTCCCAAACATGAACTAACCATAAGAGTAATTTAGGTCATGAAAACATGAACTTTTACCTTGAAAAATCAAGGATCTCCCAAGCTGCTCTCGGCCTAAATTTTAACAGAAAGAAGGCATCAAAACACTCTTTAGACTCAGCTATATAACAGCCAATGATCTAGGTAGAAGAAAGCTAGGGTTTACCTTGATTAAAATGGCTTAAAATGGAGTTTAAGCTTGGAATCAGCCACCAAACGATGTGGTTGCAATTGCTACTGATCAAGCATGATAAATGGAAGATTATAAGCCAAGGGAACAACAGAAGTCAACCGGATTTGAAGTAGAAAAGGAATTAAGTGCTTAAAGCACATTTTTACCTTAATTATGTCTTAAGCTTGCTTCCCCCTTGAATATTGAGTTTGAGCCGAGATTTCTCCTTCCCTTTGAACACCAACTCGTGCTAGATGAGTGGATGGAAGTGGTTGGAAGTTAGATCAATGGAAAGAGGAAGAAAAGATGAAGAGAATGACATATAACATGTTTTGAATGTTTACCTTATGCCATGGGAGTTCCTCTTTGAAGTTGGCTACTTCCTAGATCTAAAATGAAGGAAGGAGGGTCTGTTTGCAGGCTGAACGCGTTTGGAATGGGGTAGAAGGAAAGAGAAAGTCAAATTTTGATTATAAGGTAAAGTAAGTTACTTTATGAAATAGTAAATGGTGATTCATTAGATTGGCTAGATATTTGTTTGGAGGTTGCTTAATGGATAGGAATGACAGCTATATGGAGGTGGCAATGGGTGGTGAGGTCCAGGGATGACATTTGACCATGGTTTAAGCTAGGTAATTAAATGTTATTTTGGGTACTATTCACCCAAAATCACCCATTTTGATTTTATTTTTAAACTTTGATTTAGACTTTATAATATAGTCTATCATGTCAGATTTAAGATATAAAGAATGTAACCTAGTCTTTAAAGTGACAAAAAGTCAATATCTTAGAGCTCATACACAAAAACGTGTTTTAAGGTGTTTTAGTGCACATTTTGTGTCACAAGGTGTTTCCGAGCTTGGTTTTCTTTGAGAATGGCTTCATTTGTGTTCCTTACATGATAATTGAACTTAGGAATCCAATTTTATATCAAATAGAGGTCATAAGACCTTTAAGGTTTCTTAGAGCACATTTTTGCCCCACTTGACCTTTAAGCATGTTAATGCTTGTTCTTTGTGTTGGAGTGTTGTCCAATAATTGTAGTACGGTTTGTTATGTGTTAATATGCTTAGGACAAAATTTTAGGTCCTAAGGAGTTCATTTGGGTATGTATTTACCCTAAACGGTCAAAGGGTGCAATTCTTGCTTTGTGTTGACCATTGTTGTTCTCAATTGACTTTTAAGGCGTGTTTAGGCCTTAATTAGTTTGATTAGACGTTTAATCCATGTTTTATTAGTTTGGGGTATTTCAGGGACTACCATAGGACGGGGAAAACACGACGTGTCAACCCTTATCGTGGAGTCCAGATTAAACCAGAGGGTGTAACCCAATGAATTGGGTGGAGTTCAAGAACTGAACACTCATATCAAAACAGTGTCAATAGCCTAGGAGTGAACGGGAGAGATAGTAAACAATACTGATCCCCACTCATAAATACCAGATAACGAGCATGTGAAACCCAATATTAGGGCTCTATGTCACAAACACCTATCTTAGAGAAGTTAAAGAACATACATATTAAGCAAGGAACCCATGGAACCCAGAGAACCTACTAGGGCCATTATAATACTAACGGTTAAGAATTGGCGGCCTAGTTACCCCAATAGAAATTACCGGGACTAAGAGTGTGATAACCACTCGGTACGAACATTACAAGTGCACTAAATGAGACATGGGGTGACCACACTCCTACGAGCCTATGGGCCTGACGAAACTTACTTTAAGTTAGTTAGGTAGGTAGTAATGTATCAGTACGGTACACCATGTATGTAAACGAGTAGTGTAAGAACCCAGGAGGTAATCAACTCTATGTCTAAGTCAGAGATTGGGATCCTGACTAGGTAAACCATGAATTGACGAGAGAGATCTCAGTCAAACCAACAAGGTTGGGGAAATCAAGAATATCTTGATAGTGACACGGCAGAAGGTCATAACTCCACATAAGAGAAGTTAGAACACAAGTTTTAGAGATTTTTGTAAACAAGGAAGCCAAAGGACGATTTAATGGTAAAGGCAAGGAGAACCCATGAATTAGAAGATGAATTGTGGTACCTTATGAGGTAGTAAAAGTTTGCTTAGGATAGCACAATGTTAATCACCTTGAGAGAAACTTTTGTAATGATATATATGCCACCCGGGAAGGGTGCACAAGAGAGTTATATGATGCGCTGAGGAAGCTGCGATGATGTCACATTAAGTAATAATAACCACATGCTCAAGCCATAAAACGTTAGTACGTTATCACCAATTAGGGTTGAACGGAAAATGTATGCCAAGTTAAAACCCATAGTCGCATTGTATGTTTACAATAGGCAAGGGGTAAAAGCCAACATTTTAGGAGATACTTTAAGTTGGAGATTAAGTACTCCATGCAAACCGCGATAGCGGATAACCGTCTAATCGACTGGTACATGGTGCGCAATGAGGCGATCATTATAAACTACTATTAACCAAATTATGATGGCGAGAAGTAGAACGAGGAAGGTCAGTTAAAATGATAGAATACTATAAATGTATACAACACATAAATCTGTGAATGACACACTATAAAGGATATAATGGACAGTGGGGCGAAAGCCTCAACTGCCAAGAAAGGACAAGTCCATAATACTGAGGGTGTAAGACAGTTCCTACGAACCTTATAAATGGTAAAATGAAACCAGACCCGCAAGATGTTATAAATGGATTCCCCTAATTGAGAGTAGGGATGAACCATATGTGTGTAGTAAATACCAACACACGAGGGATACGGGTTCACGCAATAAAAGAGGACCTACAAGGTACCTAATGAATGAACTCATCCCAGAGTGAAATAACTTGGAGTCATGAGGCGCCAGTTAGATGCGCATATCAGACTCGTCCTGAGATTTTGGAAACAACTACTGTGAACACTAGGTGCTAGAGCATAGCTCGATAACCCTTACACCGAAGATTAGTTCGGTAGGGTAACATGAACTCTTGGGAATATACCATGAGCATGTGTAGAGTTCAGAGAGGCTGAACAAAAGAGCTAGTGAAATAATTAATCTGTGTGATTATGATACCACGCATCGATATAATTTTTCCTCCATTCACATGATTATGGAAGACCGTGTAGAAAACACCGTCACGTGGAGTTAAAACCGGCATGAAACTGCTACTCAAAAGGGTAAACTAACCCTAAAGTAGTTGAGTCATACCGCTTGCAGAGCGAGTGGGCCCATATTTCCTAGGTTTAATATACCTAACAGATTTGGGAAAACAAATGATGTGTTTCCATCTCCCGATCAAACCGTATATGAATATACACTAGAGCTCGACCCTAGAGAAAGGGAGTAATGTAATATATAGCGCATTAGTGCTCGAATATTCCACATGAGTGGAACATCTTGAACTTATTACTTCAAGATGATATATTCGTAGATTACGTAGGCGTAATCCCTTCTAAAGGCGGTAGAGCGATTTCACGCGCTTAATATATACCGTATGTAGGAGTACGTAGCGCATGGTACGCATGCTGCAAATGATTAATGTACGTAGAGTACAAGTCTTATGATTGTATTATATTATTTGATGTAATATTGTGATGTATTATATGTATGAACATATATATATAGTAGTTCGCAGTAGTAATCGCAAATAGGAAAGAGAGAACAGATAAGAGTGTTCTTACCCTAGTTCCGATTATTTACGCAAACATTGCGAACATTAGACACATAAACGCCTAACTTGTTAGCTCTATAGTGAGAAGTCAAGTAGGTCTATCTTGTAACTCTGATGTGAGATTTAAGATAGATGGAGTAGAAAACTCCGTATTATCTGATTTGTGGCTTGGTATGAAACCGATTATTGTAAATGCGATGAGTGAATCGGCATGAAACTGATGTGTAACCTGGTGAAAGTAAATCCTCCAGGAGTTGTATGAATAATTATAAGTCGAGAGACCTTGGTTCATGGTCAGGATATACGATCCTATATGCCGATGACTAGATTATTTACACTAGTTGACTTGTGTACCTATTGAACACAAGATGGCAAATATCAAGAGGAAATAAGATTAGAAATGGGTAAATAATTAATTGATTGAAATTGACGTGGGAAGTCAAAATTGATCCTGGTCTAATCAAGGGAAACCAAACACAAATTGGAGTGAGAGATAGTTCAGCACTGACGCTGACCACATCGAGGTTGGATGACTCTTGAAACTTTCTACAAGTGGACACAGAAATGAATAGAAATTGAGATTTATGGCGCCACTCAAAGAGCCGTGGACTGTGGAGTTCTTCGTCATTAAACCGGTTCGTTTGCGAGTGACATCACCGAAGGAGCCATGGACCGTAGAGTCCTCTTTCATTAGACTGGAATGTCTACGGGTGATTAGGGGAAATTAGGTGATACTACCCGAGGAGCCGTGGACCGCAGTGTCCTTCGTTATTAAACCGGTGTGTCCGCGGGTAGTTGACGTTGGTTATCCTGGGATTGGGGACCGTCAAGTCCGGGTCTTTAAGACTGCTTCCCCGTGATTTGCCATCGTTAAATATATGCACACACATACATGTGGAGTGATGTGTGGGTATCCTTGCGAGATACTGGCATATAGATAGGGATGCGTGGAGTATCCCTTGTGAAACACCTTTAAGTAATTTCGTTGGTTGAGCACCTTGTCCAGTGCTATGCATAATTAAAGTTTTTAGTTGAGCACCTTGTCTAGTGATACGCATGATTGATTAAGCACCTTGTTTAGTGTTGTGTGAATAATGTACCCTGAGTTATGGCTGTGTGGAAAGAGATTAGTACGTAGAATAGGTTTGAACCTACCAGGGTACGACCCCTAGTAGTGAGACTGTTATATACCTATTAGAACTTGATTCCTTAGGATAACCAAATGTGAGTAACGACTTCGGGGCGAAGTCTCTTTAAAGGGGGTAGATTGAAATACCTCTAACTACTAAAACATGATTAAATGATCTAATAATGGTTTAACAAGATAAAAAATCATCTTTAAACCATTGAGCAATAATCTAGATCTAACAAGGCAAAAACATGCCTTAAGATCGGAAAGCCAAAATGTGCTTAAGAAACTATAGAGATTGTATGACCTCAATTAGGATCGAAGTGCATTCCTAAGTATTATATGAAAGTAAAACACAATAAACCATCTTAAAGGAAACCAAGTCAAAAACATATTCAAACACAAATTAGGCTTTAAAACCCCTTAAAAACGTTTTTGAGAAAAAAATGACTTTCTAAGTGGGTTTTGAGTGGTGTTAGGGGCTGGATTACCCTTGTTATACTAATGTACTATAATGTACCACATTAGGAGGTCTATTCAAGATTTCCAAAAAAATCAAAAAATATGGTACCATTTGTGAATAGTAACCGAAATAGTGCCAATTTAAGTAATGTGACTAAGCAAAGTCAATTGTCAATTATGACATCACTCGGACTATTTTGGGGCGGAAGAATTAAGGGGTAAGAGTGCCACCTTGCACATCAGCCTAAATATCTTGCCAATTCGGTGAATCACCATTTATTACTTATTTTTACACTTTACCATTACTTAAACCAAAAATCAGACCATTCACTTTCCTTCCAGCCTGTTCAATGCCATGTTCCAACCTCCTTGAGCTCTCCATTGAAGTGCCTTGAGCTAGCTCATAAGAAAATCAACTTCCACTTCTTAAGGTAATGGTTTATGCCATATTTTAGCTCATTCTCTTCTTCTCTTCAAGGGCTACCTTATGAACTAACTTCCATGCTCTTTCCATTTCTCAATCTCAGTGAGTTGGTGTTGGAATGGAACTTCAAAACCGGTGGTTAATGTTCTTCGCTCAAAGTTAGCAAAAATCAATTTTAAGGTAAAAATCTACCTTAAGCCATTCCTCTTGATTTCCGAAAATTACTAGCTTCTTCCTACGAGTTTATACACTCATTTTATCTTCAATTTCATCTAGAAGCAGTAGCTAGACCTTGTTCCTAGTGGTGGCCGAATCAAGGGCAGTTTCCACTTCTTAAGACATCTTTGTCTAGGTAATTTCTACCACCTTTATACCTTGTTGTAATCTGAATAATTACCATGGTTTTATGGTGATTTTAATACCATTTCATTCCTCTGTAAATAGGCCAAAACTCCCTTGTACAAGCTAGGAATTCTAAGGTAAAAATCCATGTTTTTATGACTTATGATTATTCCTATAGTTGTTTCATGTTTTGAACTTGACTATATCTTTGTTGTGCTGTTTAAACATGTTGGAGAATCTGTATAAATTCATCCCTAAGCTTCCGTGGCCAATTAGGTGCTTAAAGCTCATTTAAATCAAGGTATAACATTCTTAATCATATATTATATGCTTTGGAGCTTATATTATATGTGTGCTGAGAGTGGACAGATTAATAATAGTCATTTTAGCTTCAAAAATGACTAGGAAATGTTATAGAAACCTTGGATAAATTAATTAAGTGATTAATTAGCATAATTGTCAAATTTAAGTCATTATGTGGAAGTTTGGTAATCATTGAATGAATCTGGTGTGAGGCCGAGATTTATATAGTTTTGATGACATTTAAGTGTAATTTATATTACAAGTTCAATGTTGTAATAAGGCCATGTCATTAGGCCATTTTATTTAAGTTTAAAAGCTTATTTAATTTAATTTATGCATTTAGCATAAAGTTTGGGGTCAAATTGGTAATTACAGACAATATATAAAGCTGTGGGCAATTATAGATGAAATTTGGGGTTTAAAATGAATTTAAATTAAAATTATAACATTTTATAAAGTTTTATGTCAAAATTGTAAATATAGGAAGGTTTGGGGTGTACCTTGTAATTACCTAGAGTTTAGGCTCAAAACTGAATTTAGAAGTCAAAGTTGACTATATAGGCGACTTTGACCAAATTTGGTGAATTATGGAATTAAATACTAGCTTATAATAATTTATGTATTAAATTGTAACATTTGTATAAAATTTGGGGTATATTTATAATTTCAAGAATTTTGGGTTGAAAATGGAGTTTATAATCGACCTTGGTCTATTAGGAATTTTTAGGAATTTATTTGCTAAATTTGGTGTTAGAATGAATTATATATGTATAATATATAGTTTTTATGTTATCATTACATTTTGGATAAAAAATGGGGTAGAAATGCAATAACCGAAAGTATGTGGGTTAGGAAAGATATTTATAACCCTTTGGTATAGTTTGGTGATTTTTAGAATAATATAAGAGTTTTTAATACGATATGTGTATAATATATAGTTTTAATGACATTAGAAACTATATGTTATTAAAGGGGGTTACTTGGTAAATATGGAAAGTTAAAGGGTTGGAAATTAAATTAGAACAGACCCTAGGGTCTGTTTGGCTATTTACAATGCTATAACTATATGTTATAATTATATTAAGCTTTAAAATGTTATGATATAAGGTATATGTTATAAGTGTAACAACATAATAACATTTGGGGTTATTATGTAATTTCTGAAAGTATAAGGGAAATTTATTAAAACCGACATTTTTATGGCTGTTTTGTATTTTAATGACATATTATAACTATATGTTATAAATGGTATAAGAATATAAATGTCATAATATATGTTATATTACTATAATGTAACATTATATAAATAATGTGGTGTTTTGTAAATAAAAGAAAAATATAAGGGGCTGTTAGGGTAATATGGGTATTTAGAATTGAAAATTTATAATATGGTTTATAATGTTATAAGGGTTATAACATTTATAATATGGAATTATTCATTAAGGAAGAATGAATATATTATAAAGAAATACCATATAATAAATGGTCCCATAATTCATATATATAAATAAATATATGATATGGAGTGGATTATATAGTATGGTTGAGTAACCATATAATATCACTAATGGGATGACATTAAGTGGAGAAATATGATTATAGACATTAATTAAAGAATGTTCTAAGATTAAATGAGTATGTGAAATAAGATGGACTATATAGTTCAAAGTATTTAACGAGAAATACATAAATATGAAAGCTTGGATAAGCTAACATTTGAGAAATAAATACTAAAGAGAGATGTATAATATATGATCGAATATATACATGCAATATAGTGTCAAACTATATAAAATATAAGTTTATAATACTATGCATGCGATAATGAATGTATAAGTTAAGTATATTAATATACTATGACGTAACCCTGCATGCGAGCGTTCCAATGCATGCAATATAACGTTTACGTAAAACTAATCCCGAATTAAACTGAAAACTCGAAAGACGTTATTAGTTAATAACGGGGAATGAACCGGGAGGGATTAGCGACGGTACAGGGTACCGTAGGGTAATGTTGTTATACGAGATGCTAATACGTAGTGTGATTGATAAGTATCCAAATGAGCATGTTTTATGAGTGTATTTCATGTATTATATTAGCACTTTTCTTGCTCATTTCTCCACTTTAGTTAGTTTTCCTCTAGTTTATGTTTTATTGGTTATCTTAAAGATTTATTGGTTAAACATGAGGAAAACCAAGCTAGGAGCAAAGTAGACGAAGAGACGAACGCATAGGCGCAAACGGATCTTAAATCGGAGCTAAAATGAATATTTTAGGAGCAAAACAATTTCGTACGAACCAATGTCCGAAATATCAACCTGTCCGAACCAGGCTGGTACGGACAGTGGTTCGGACAATGCAAATATGGCATCCGTGTTACGTCCGTGCAAATAAGGCCGGACAAGGGTGTGTCCGTGGCGCGTCCGCGGATAAAAGGACGGACACAATCTCACCGTCCGAACCAGTGTGGTCCGGACGCCGGTTCGGACGCAACAAAAATGGCAACCGTGGTACGTCCGTAGAAATAAGCACGGACAGAAGACAAGGACATAAACATGTCCGGTGATAAAGGGGCGGACAAGGGGCGGACAAGAGAAGAAGGACACAATGTGTCCGTGGATATTTGCTCGGACAGAAAGAAATGTTTGTGTGCTGTCCGTGGAAAAAAGACCGGACAACACTGATGCTGCGCCAAATATGTCCATGGAAAAAAGACCGGACAACAAATAGAGCTGCAACTACGCCGACCGTCTTCCCCAATTTTCTTCGGCCCTGCAAACATATCTACGGCGCCTGAAAACATATCTATCTACTCCATCGTCAATATCAGGCGCCGCGCCACTCAAACTGCTCACGCGTGTTCCAGCCTGTCTTCAGTCTTCTTCCTCCTCCTTTGTTCTATAAAACCCACGCTGCTTCTGCTCAAATAAATCATCCCTTCCTCTGAATCCAAAGTTCACAATCGTTCACCATCGTTCACCATCCTTCACCACCGTTCATTAAACCACGACCATCGACCACAACACAAACCACACCTACGATCCATTCCATCCTCTTATCCCCCACTTCTCCATTTTATTTTCATTCTTCATTCCACCACGAAGCAGAAGCACGATAAGAAGAAGAGAAGAAAAGGAGCTGGAGCAGAAGCGAATCGCAGTCCCGTGTCCTCCAGCAGTCTGCAAAATAATGGCTATCTCTGCTTTCTTTTTATTTCTGTTAATGTCTGAGTGATTTTTATTCGTATCCTAGGATGGGGTTTAACCCCAAATAATTCAGACTTATATTAATACCAAGTTTGCTTATAAATATTTGTTTTGTCTCTCTAAATTATTAAATGCTTAAGAACTGATCATTTTTATGCATTTACGGTTTCTCTTATTTCAATGATTTTGTAAATCTGAGAATAGACCACAAAGAAAGACAAACGTTAGATATTATTCTCCTTGATTAGCAGATAAAATCCATCACTGTTATTAAAAGAATTCTTGCTTAATGCTAATTAATGATTTTAGACTTTTTCTGATTGTAAAAAGTCCATTGAATTAATTAAGAGTTGTCCTTATCTATAATGCGAGAACGATGGGAACATAAAAAACGCTTTATCCTAACAAGCGTTCTTTACGCTCAGTCAAAAACAACGCTTATCACATATAAGCGTTTCTTATGATGGTTGGCGGGAGAGTTATAAAGAACACTTATATGGATAAGCGTTCTTTATTTTATTTTATTTTTTTTCAGAAATCTGATCTGTACGTTCCAACAAATGCTACAGATCGATATCATCACATCACAGATCAATTAATGCATTGTGGCATTTTCAACACAGCAGAAATCTCTACCAATATTTGCATTCCAGGCAGGCCAATTGCATGCAACAAATCAGCCAGTATTAACAGAGAATGCCAGTATTAGTACCATAAACACATGCAGACAAAATTTAATTACATTTAAATCCAAACACAGATGGAAGCTACTAAGTACTTATGTTGTAATTAAAGCAATCTGTAGAACTTTAATAATGCAGGAAACGTGTACTTGACATATATAATGGGCGCAACAGACTACATTTTTGTAGATGCAAATTGGTTGATCAGTCAGAAATCTTCCAGTATTGCTTTCGTCCAGTAAGCGCACATGTGCTCCTTGACAAAATCTAGATCACCAGTTGAATAAGTACCTCCTTGTTTTTCAAAGAACTGAATATGCTACATGCAAGAATTATAAAAGCAATTAAGTACACACCATTTAAACTTATCAAACCATGTAGAAACAGTTAAATTACCAATTCAAACACAAAACTTATAACACATACTCCAGATTCATTACTGATTTTGTCGATGTGGGACACGATGTCCAACGTGTATCGCATCACAAAATAACCGCAACTGCTACTATCCGGTTACCTGGGACACTATTTTCAATAAAATTATATTATTATATATACACACTAATATATACAAATATATTTAAGTATATATGCATATGAGTAAATAGAATGTTTTTTACCTTTTTAATATACTGTATAACCAAAGGAAAATTCATCTGATTGGCATTGACCATACCTTCTCTAAAACCACTGAAATTAATTAAAACAAGCATTAATTTAAGTGACAAGTCATCAAAAAAGGTATAAAATTATATTTTTTTGAAATGAAAATATGCACAATTTACTTACTTTGTCAGCAGAACAGAAATGGTGATGTTTCTCCTAATTCCACCAATAGGGTCAATCACTATACAGGATGATGAGTAAGTACACACCACTAACAACAACCAATGATTGCTACAAGTTTGAAACAACAACAAATCAACTTCACCTTCGAAATATATTTGAGTTAACATAAAACAAGACAAAAGCATAAGGTGGTCAAGCACGCTTACATCTGATGATATGGTATGAGCACAAATTTGCTATTCCTCTTTACCGCTGCAATTATGCCATTGCACATATGGATCTGACACGCAACACCGTCTCTCATAGCTTCCTCAGAAGACATGATTTGTGGACATAGGAAGGTGATCATATTGTCCAGTTTCTTTCCCACCAGCCTCGATAGTAAGGGCCATTGATGACAAATGCATTAAATTAAAATTATATATACATAAAACTTACTATTAACTTTGAAAGTGAAAAAATGTGATACTTACAAGCAGTAGGATTGAATCACCGAGATGTTCAGCATATCACCAAGCAGCAGCTCCTTGACATCGCTAATACTGATCAGCAACTCCTGGGGTTCTCCGCTGTGGAACAAAGACGGCGGAACCCTAAGGATGAACTCAATGAAATCATCACCCTTCCCGAGTATCAAGTCATATAAGATCTGCTGACGCTTTCCTAGTGTTTTCACCAAATTTTGGATAAGAATGAAATCGCGTCGAAGTGGACTGATGTAGTGATCATCCTGCTGACCCGATGGTCCCTTTCCTTTCGACGCACTGACTGCCTTACCTTTGCCAGCAATAGGAACAGGTGTCTAAGAAATGACAAGTTAGCATATATACGTTAGAAAACTATTCTCCCAAAACTGTTTATATGAAATGGTAATTAGTAAACAAATTATATAAGTTGTTTTGCTTACCGTACTATCAGATAAATCCACCAGATTGCAAGGCCATGGTACTTGTGAGCCACGTGCTTCAATGACAGTGCTCCAATCATTCCACTCTATCGGTAGTGGAATTTGATCACAGCCTTGACAGACACTGTCGACCGTCACACGGCGTACCAGGCCGGAACTCGCTTAAAATGACACAGTGACGCTGAATCAGTCTGTAGAATTGTGCCTACTGCAACCACAAAGGTGCCATGTTCATTGATCTGCAGAAGACGACACTTTTTGGTTCCCTAATAAACGAACACAAACAATTAGATTCATACATTACAACATGCATGCTTTTGATTAATTGAAAAAATAATAACGACAAAGCACTAAAATTCACACATGCATACCTGAAGCTTGGCATATGGGAATGGATCAGAAGGTGCAGGTACAGTGTAAGTAACCGAAACCTGAGATGGTACAGGGGTGGAAGTAGGTGCAGGGGTAGAAGCAGGTGCAGGGGTGGAAGCAGGTGCTGGGATGGAAGCAGGTGCAGGGGTGGAAACGGGTGCAGGGGGGCATACACTGATGAGCTAGAAGATTGATGCCCCTGACTCAGCTGTTCCATCAATCTTGCTTCCATTTGTTGCATCTGTTGCTGCAAATCAGATTGGAATTGTTGTGACAACTTCCTTTCGATCTCCTTGATTTCTTCCTCTCTCCCGATCCGCTGGGAGCGAGGAAAAACATCTCTCTGACGCACTGCGGATCCAAATCCTCGAACTCTCCCAGGGTAATCCTTCTTGCCAAGCGCTTTGTTCAACGGATCCTCCTGAGTATGAGGCTGGACAAGAAAAGAATCAACACCCTCTGCAGTCTTGTACATGCAAAAAAAAAATGTAAATTATGAATTAGATCAAATAAATAAAACATACATAAATTGTAAGAAAAATTTATAAACTATTAAATATTACTCAGGGCACTCACAATTTTTGCAGCTAAGTCAGCAGTCTCCTTCCGTGGATAATACATTTCGCCGTCCTTCTCTAATTGGCGGCCAAGCATGTATGTTGTGCCCGATTCCCTCATCCGGACTTTGAATCGGCTCAATTGTGCCGTCCTCACGCACACGCTTCAATAACCCCTTTTCAATCCAGCCTGGTATACGCCCCGCGTACCCAGCTCGGCCCATGTAGTGTGGGTTCTGATCTTTCAAGCGATTCTGTCGGGCTTTTTCCTGAACTGCCTGTGGAAAGAATTAATACAATTCATTTTATAAACTTTATCCTGTTATATTAACAACATAAACTTAAAAGTTAATCTATGAAAACAATTACGTACCCTGAACTCAGGGGTGATATGTGCTTCATAGAACTCCTTCCAATCCTCCTCAGTGATCATGCCAGCGTACAGCTCATAGGGAGGCACCTGCTTCGGGTTGATCGTATTGATCCAACCAGCCTATTTTTGAACGCTCGTATACGCAAAGCAAGCAGTGACAACACTTTATGATATGCTTCATCCGGGATCTGGTACTTCTTCTTCAAGCTCGTCCACATGATCTCCTTTATTTCCGGATCTTGGTTCCTCCAGTTTTTGTTGATACAGCAATGGGTCTTAACCAATCGACCCATGGCGCTGGCAAACTTCTGCTTTTTCTCGCCAGTGGGTCTAAGATACCTGTAATATATAGTATATATGTTAGTCATACGTACAAAATATATATAATATTACATATAAATGTATAAATATCAGTATATATGTGAAAAAATAAAACAAAATAACATATAGGTGTAACATATACCTATCCCACACCAAATCAATCATGCCACTCTCCTTCTCATTTAGACCACGTGACGGTCCTCGTGTCTTTCGTGGAGGGAGATGAGAGGTCGTAGGAGGGTCCTGAGAGGTCGTAGGAGCATCAGCGGCATCGACGATCTGTGTACGCTCCGCTAACTGCATCTCTGAATCTATCTCCATCTCCATCTCCTCATCACACTGTATGAGCATCTCATGATCGTCGCATCCATAATCTGCACAATATCATTACATAATATATATATATATAGTCAGTGTCATAAATAGAGTCATAAATAGAGTCATAAACAAACATAAATTGTACACGCATGTGTTAAGCATTCACTTTTATGCCAGACTTACTTTTTGTTCATTTTTCCACCCACAACCCTTCTCCATGATCTGATCTTGTGCACTGAAAGTTGGTCACATTATCAACTTCCATTGGCATTTGGAGGGGAACATTGTCCATTTCACAGTCATAATCTTCTTCGTTCATAACACCATCAACACCAACTATCCGTCGCTTACTTTGCAATACAACTGACCATCTGGGATTACATTGATCACGGCAGTAGAACACTTTTCTAGCTTTAGAAGCAACTATAAACGGTTCTTCTGTGTATGTCAATGCGTTTAGGTCAACCAACTTCATACCGTGTTCCACCTGACGGTAACTGCGCCTGTTGTCTACCCATTTGCATTTAAAGACACAAGTTTCGTAACCGGTGTAGTTAAGGATCCAAATCTCCTGAATCACACCATAATACTCTTTCCTCATTGTCACTCCCTTACTACCTGCATCTTGATATATTTCCTGTGAAGCAGTTAGATGAACACCACTGTTTTGATTTGTTGACTTACGATCTTGGCGTTCAGTATAAAAAGAGAACCCATTCACATCGAAACCCTCGTATAAAAACATCAAGATTCGGACCGAGCGCTAATAACTTAATCATTTCAGTTATATTGCCTGAATCTTCATGCATAACTTTTTCTTTAAACCATGTAACGAATGTAGCATTCTGATCCTTCTTTAATCTCACTTGACTCATCGACGGATGTTGTGCTCTGAGAGCGCTTAAGTGTGACACGAAGTATGGTTCAACATCTTCAACATGGCTCAACACGGTTAGATGTGCTTTACACAATGCAGTAAAATCAGGCCTCACCATTTTTTTCCCGATTGTACCTACACCCTGTAACTTGCCCTCATGTCTTGATCTCGGAAGTCCTATGTGGTCCACGCCTTCTAAGTAGTGGGTGCAAACCCATGTCTTCCTCAGTTACATATCCTTCAACAATGCTTCCCTCTGGACGTCTGCGGTTTTTCATTTTTTTAAGCACACCCATGTATCTTTCGAATGGATACATATACTTGAGATATAATGGGCCACACTCCTTGATCTCCCTTACTAAATGAACAAGCAGATGCACCATAATATCAAAAAATGAAGGTGGAAAATACATCTCCAACTGGCACATAGTGACAATTAGTTCAGCCTGCAACTTGTCCAGTGTCTGCACATCTAGAACTTTGGCAGAAACTCCATTGAAAAACACGGACAAATTTGTAATGGTTTTCCTAACATCATGTGGGAGAATCCCACGAATTGCAATGGGAAGCAAATGTTGCATCAAAACATGGTAGTCGTGAGATTTCATCCCTACTAACTTGAGTTCAGACATGGACACCCAACTTCTTACGTTGGAAGAGTACCCTGATGGTACTTTGATGTCAGAAAGGGCACTGCAGAAACTCTTTTTCTCCTCTTTGGATAGAGTGTGACATGCGGGAGGCAGGAAGATACGTGTTCCTCTTTGTTGGGGTTGGAGCTCTATTCGTATGCCCAACTCTACTAAATCTTTTCTCCCCTTTAAATGATCTTTTGTTTTCCCTTTAATGTTTAGCAACGTTCCACCAAGACTTTCACCCACATTTTTCTCGACGTGCATGGCATCAATACAATGCCTTACTTGCAAATGTTGCCAATACTCAAGATCAAAAAATATCGACCTTTTCTTCCAAACACTCTTCTCTGTAGCTTTAGTTGGAGGACCAAAGTTGTTCACAATATCTTTCACCTGGTTATAAACATCGACACCTGATAAAGGTTGCCGAGCTACAGCATGATCAGTCGTCCCGTCAAATTCATCTGTCATCTTTCGGTACTTATGATGTCTTGGAAGGAATTTTCGATGACCCATGTACACATTTTTTCCACTATATTTCAATCGGATATTGCAAGTGTTATCACCGCAAACAGGACACGCTAATGCTCCTTTGATTGTATATCCAGATAGGTTTCCGTATGCTGGAAAGTCGTTTATTGTACAAAATAGCATAGCACGCAGTGTGAAGTTTTCCTTTGCATAAGAATCATATACTGTTGTTCCCTTATTCCATAAGAGTTTCAAGTCATCAATAAGCGGCTGCAGAAACACATCAATATTATTCCCCGGCTGTTTTGGACCGGATATCAACAATGATAGAATAATATGCCTAGGCTTCATGCACAACCATGGTGGGAGGTTGTATACAGTCAACAGAACAGGCCAAGTACTGTGTACACTACTCAAAGTGCCGTACGGGTTCATTCCATCCGTGCATAAGCCAAGTCTTAAATTTCTTGATTCTTTACCAAACTCAAGAAATATTCTGTCAATGTTTCTCCATTGCGGTGAATCAGCAGGATGTCTTAATTTACCATCGTCCACCCTATGTGTTGTATGCCACTTAAGGTTTTCAGCATCCTTCGGAACTGCAAATAACCGCCTAAACCTTGGGATTATTGGCAAATACCATAACACCTTTGCTGGGGAACGAACCTTTGGCTTGTTGTTGTCTTGATGATCTTTCTTTAGATAACGTGATTCACCACATTTAGACAAACATGTACAAACAATCATGTAGCTCATAGTCCTTCCAGAACAAAATACACCCCGATGGACAAGCATGTATTTTCTTGTACTCCATACCCATTGGACACATTAACTTCTTCGCCTCATAAGTAGTTGTAGGCATGACATTGTCCGCTGGTAGTATCTCCTTAATAATTTGCAATAGTTCCGTGAAACTTACATCGCTCCATCCGTGTTTCGATTTGACATTAAATAGTTTCAGCGTCGCACTTAATTTGTTCAGTGCCAGTGCATCACATCCAGCGTACAGTGGTTCTTTACATGACTGCATAAAGCTTTCATGATTACTCGGTTTGTTGGTAAAGTATTGTTCTACATCTTCCAATAGTGTGTCAAGGTTCGCATCTTCTGTGATCTCGTCATTAATCGTGCAGTTGTCATCATCCCCAAAGTTTTCTGTACTATCATCCCCAAAGTTTTCAATGCCGTCCAATTCTGGTTGTTCTACTGATGCTTCTGAATCTTTTGTAAACACATCCACTGCATGGTGACCATGCCATAATGTTATGTCTTCGTAATCTTTTGTAAACCCACGACGAATCAAATGGTCCTTAATTTTCTCAATATCTCTATACTCGAAGTCGTTTTTACAGTCGATGCATGGACACAAAATATACCCATTATTCCTCGATTGAAGATTGTTGACTAGGATGTTACAGAACCAATCGACCCCTTGTAGGTAATCGTTGTCAAGTCTGTCATTGTACATCTTTGAACACTCCATCTCTTTCTGTTGGATCAATGTATTACTTTACAACTGATCGATATCATTCATATGTTGGCAGATATTAGTCCAGTTACTTTTAAAAATTTTACAACCTAAACCCATCCAATCACGTTCAATCTCACATGCGAACAAGTTTATAAAAGACAATTCATTGAAAATTTCGGCAGCATTTCCCTTCTGTTCTTCTAGTGTATATATGAATGTATACACTCGAAGAACAAAAGGGAAAGGCTACCGAATTTTTAAATGAACTGTTTTTTATAAACTTGTTCACTATCTAGAAGGTGAGATCAAACGTGATTGGACAGTCCCGACGGGGACTATCCAAGATATACCTCTAGTAGGTATATCTCAGACGGGTGACTATGTTCGAGTATATTTAATAGCTATTCAGAGAAACACTATATAAACAATTAAGAAGTTATTAGAGAAAAATTATAAAGTACAAACCTAATCTGATGAGTAGTCTGCTTAGTCTTGATGTGAAGAACCTAGACTTCAATCAACCAGCCTGTATCAGGTGTGTGACAATGAAAAGTACGTACTAACAATGACTGCACGAGATAGTTTGTACACAACAATAATTACATTACGAATCCAATAATTCAATAGTTTGACAAAATTTTCTGAAATCCGACAGTATCCCCCCTAAAAATACACAGGGTTTCACCACAATAGAGCATGTACAAGAGGCGACAGTTTGGTTTGCAAAATTAATCCTACACACTTAATCCTAATAAACACATTAATCTCAAACAAAGCATGTATGTTCATGATCGACAGTTTGCATGGTTTGCAAAATTTATGGTACGTGGCTATATATATTTGTACGCCCAAACACATTATATTTTCCGCCCAATAAACACATTAATCTCAGGTCCATTTGGACACAACCAGCAAGTATATACCAAAAAAAAATCAGCTCAGGCGACAGTTTAATTGGTTTGCAAAATTAATTAATATTCCCCAGACACTTAATTAATCCTAATATTTTATGATCACGTGATTAATCCCAACCACAGCATGTTTTATATGTTCTGATCGATTAGTTAATTTTGTTAGCAAAATTACCTCAGCAGAATCAGGAAAAGAGGTGATAGAGCGTGGATCGATTACGCCAGTTGGGTTGTAAAACTACTGCAGATGCATCAATAATATAATGTAGTAGTGGCGACGGGCATATGTATGTTAATTCCTGTTCGATCGCGGGTTGCAAAATTAATAAGAGAAAGAGCAGACATATATATGTTCCTATTTCGCAGATTTTGATGATGAAATTACCGAAACAGAGGGCGACAGGCATGCAACTATTTGGATGATCGATGATCAGAGAAGAAGCTCATGCGCGCAAATATCGGGAGCCAACGCGTATCATCAGGGGCGAGAGAGACGGCCGGAAAGCGACGGAGGCACGGACGGGCGACGGCACGGAAGGGCGACGGGAGTGGCGGCGATGGAAGGGCGGCGATGGCAGTAGCTTGCCGATGGTACTGGGGTACGTATTCATGAGCTCAGTCGAGAGAGAGAGAGAGAGAGAGAGGTAGCTAGCTAGAGGGTTTACATTGAGCGCGGGAGAGATTAAATTTTTTCGGGAAAGTGGCGTGTTTATTCAGGCAACATAAGGAACGCTTCACTTAAGAAGCGTTTTTTATGCTGAGAGTAAAAAACATAAAGAACGCTTCTTAAAGGAAGCGTTCTTTATGCGAAGCGTCCCAGAGACATAAAAAACGCTTTCTTTATAAAGCGTTCTTTATATGTTTCATATAAAGAACGCTTATTACCCAAGCGTTTTTTTGTCTTTGGGCGCGAAACAATAAAGAACACTTCTTAAGTGAAGCATTTTTTAAAATGCCCGGCCTAAACCATAAATACAACCCTTACTTTATAATCGTTCTTTAATATGCTAAAAAAACGATTTACAAATATAACCGTTTTTAAAAGAGCGTTGTTTATTCTTTTTTTTCCAGCAGTGTTAGAGGCGTCTCGAGGAGCATGGGATTTCGCTCGATTCATACTCCACGGTCCTATGTTCCTTGTGCATGGTATGTTATTATGTGGCTTGATAGTCTCGGAGGATTTCCTTAGTTCCGACATTGTGTGAACATCTGTGTTAATATTGAATGTCTGCTTGTCTGAATTAATATGCATGAATTGTGTATTAATGTTGCTTTATTATTATTACTGTTGTGCGATCACAGTATTGTTCGTATATATGAACATATTATAAAACGAACTAGCGGCAATTATGATATCTTATATGTGTAATATAAGGAACATAGGAAAAACGTTGTAGCATTAGGATAATAAGATATATATATATATATATATTATTCGAGACTTATATACGGAGCATTGGCCTTTTTGACGCCACTCTCGTATCTAACACTGCATCCCGAGTCGATGTACTTAGGAATGGACTAACGAACTTAGTCTGCTTTGTTAGAAAAATGGTAATGCGATGCGATGGTATAGGCGAACAATCCAAGAGGTTGTGGATCTTGGTGTGAGTTGTGATCAATTAAAGTTACTAGGATGCCGTGTGAGTATCTGTAAGTATCAAGGGAAATTCCAACGGACTACAGATGGTTCGTCGGTCGGAGACTCTACCACTGGAGTGGCTACTACCGTGGGTGACCCGTCAAGAGATAAGGGTATGTATAGAGACACGTCGTTTTAACGAGACGTCGTCATAGGCATGAGACTAAACAATATATGAACAGCTATATAGCTCGTATTACTGGCGAGAATCTTTTGGGGCCTCAAGGCCAAGACGAGAAAAAACCGAACAATTATAACTCTCGTACTGTCTCACTCATTGTTTAGTATGCTTATTATGTACTGTTGTATGATATGTGAATAGCATGACTTGTGTGGTGTGTTTGTGGATTGGTTGAGTTGAGTCGTGTACTCGTGTGTGAATTATTATGCGTCTGGTTGAGTTGAGTCGCTGTACTCGTGTGTGAATTACTGTGTATTTGGTTGATTTGAGTCATTGTACTAGAATGTGAATTATTATGTGTTTGTTTGAGTGGAGTCTCTGTACTCATATATGCGTTGTGACGCATTTCAGTTGGTTTATTGTGGTGTGATTTGTGAAGCCAGGGACTTGTTTGTTATTTGAGTTTACTACAATATTATTATTGCTTTACAGTTTTATATTAAACGACATGCATGAAAATGAATTGCATGCTCTCAACCAATTAACTGAGGGTCTGAGGGGGCATGGTAGTCATGTTGTAGGATACTCAGCAGGGGCTGATTCCATACCACAAACAAATATTTCTGGTATGCAGCTTCCGGTGTCGACAGAGAGCGGGACGCGTTGGGTAGCTAGTCACATTTATTTAAACATGTGTTGTTGTATTTCGATACGAATGTAGAAACGTGTATGGGACTTGAATACTTAGAATGCTCACTACAATTGTATTTTATTTTGGATGGAAAGTTAAGTCTATCTCTTGTTGTCACTGTGGGAAATTGTTTCGTGTTGTGAATATTTTAGTAAATGCGTTATTACTCGTATGGGCGAGTGAGAACGGTGACACCAGTAGTTCAATTTTTTTAAATTACTGCTGCGATTATAAGTTATGTGCGAATTTTGGATGACGATTAGGAGCCGATAGAGTAGGGGTGTTACAGTCCGTGTATACTGATAATTGGATCCTGTTGAAAGCTCTCCCCCAAATTAGTTTTGGTGTTTGTGATTTTAGATATATCTTAATTGGTTAACTTTTGCGTTTGTATTGGCTTCCAAATATAAAATGAGTTTCAAAATGTATTTTTCGAGTTGAGGCAATGTTTACTCAGTTTCGCTGATTTGCGCGATCCCTTCACGTTTTCTATATGTTGTTTCTGATCATAGGTATCTATGGCTGAATTGGGAATTAGGGACACGCTATCACCTAGTTTAAGACAGATGACTTGACTTTCTGATTTGTTAAGTTCAGTTGTTGAATCAAAATAAATTATTTTACAATGTTGGAAGCGTTTTAGAATTGTTTTGGTTGGATTAATCCTGAGCACCCAATAGGTTTGAGTGTGGCGGTAACGCCCTGGTGATTTTACATTTCCCCTGCTTTTGATTCAAACTTTTGACTATATGTCCAGATGAATGCTCTTGATAATTATAATCATGGTTAAAGCTTTCATTTGTTAAATCGATTGTCTTTACGTTGTGTTTATTTGGTATCTAATGCTGTCTAAACTTACTGAAGTATTTCTTTATCTGTTGACATTAATTTCAAACATCTTGGTGTTTTTCTGATTCTGTTTTCATACAGAAAATTGCATTCCAGGACCAGTCCGAACGCCCGTCCAGACATCAAGGTTCGGACATGCCCCGAGAGTTTAACTTGATTTCGCAGGATTGAGTGTGTCCGAACATCAATGTTCGGACAACATGCGAGGACGAGTCCACTTGTAAGTCTCGACTTAGGTCCAAACTTACAAGCTCGGACCAATGTTCAGACCACGTAAAATTTTTTCGGAACTTTTGATCTTCGACTTGTGTCCGAACATCAATGTCCGGACACAAGTTTGGATGCTTTCATTTTCTGATTTTTCAACTCTCGACTTGTGTTCGAACATCAATGTCCAGACACAAGCTCGGACTTATTCTGTTTTCACTCTTGACTTGTGTCCGAACTTCCAATGTCTGGACACAAGTTAGGACGTCACAGATTTCTAGTTTTCTAAACTCTCCACTTGTGTCCGAACTTCCCATGTCCGGACACAAGTTCAAACCAGAATTGTTTTGTACTTTTAGGACTCATTCGGAGTCCGTTTTTGGATCCGTATGTGCCATTAGAATCGTATTTTTGCAAGCTTTTATTTAAGATAAAATCTAGGGTGTTACAAGGTGGTATCAAAGCTGATGTTTTTGAAATAAGATAAAAAATTGGATAAAACAGAAATTAAAATGTGGGGTAAGCCATCTCGGGGATTACAGTTGTTATGTGATGTTGCTATTACTGCATGTGGATGTGAGTTAT
The DNA here is from genome assembly GCA_023374045.1 of Limonium bicolor. Taxonomy (NCBI): domain Eukaryota; kingdom Viridiplantae; phylum Streptophyta; class Magnoliopsida; order Caryophyllales; family Plumbaginaceae; genus Limonium; species Limonium bicolor. The sequence goes on from CM041777.1 coordinate 354,264,289, forward strand.
TTGTGATGGGTGTATACTACTCTACTGGAGGTGGTGTGGATAAATTAGATAGCATTACATGCATATTGACCTTATTACTATACAAGTATATGGTGCTCGCTTCTACTATGAATAGGAAGCTAATTTTGGGGTATGAGGGTGAGTAATACTTATTTAATCTAGTATTCATAATCAGGAGTTCGCATAGAGCTCTAGGGGAGTGCAAGACTAGCTGACAGATTGAACTTTTCATATAATACAAGAAGTAGAATCCGGCGAACTGAGATGGCAGCCAATGATCCCATGAGGACCTAGCACTGAACTTGGGGCAGATAGTCCAGAGGCAGGCACAAGAAACAACGTGCCCGAGGACTATACTAAGAGATTTGCTCATCTAAAGCCTACTTCATTCAAGGGGGAAGAAGATCCAGTACTACTTGAAGATTGGATTCATGAATTTGATAAGATTTTTGAAGCATTCAACTGTCCAGCTGACAGAAGGGTGAATGCGGCCATCTACTACTTCAAGAGCAAGGCTGATATCTAGTGGTCCACCAACAAAGATGTGCTACTGGCGGAGCCTGACTTCGGCTGGGATGGCCTGAAGGAGGCCATGAGGAGGCGCTTCTATCCGGAGTACGTTAGGATGCAGAAGTACTTGGAGTTCTCAGAGCTCAAGCAGCTAACGTTGAGCGTGAAGGAATATCACTCGAAGTTCTTGGAGCTGTCCAGGTTTGCACCAATGATGGTCCCAGACGAGGCGTCTAAGGTGCAGAGGTTTGTAGGTGGGCTAAGCTGGAGTTTGTAGGAAGCCCTGAGTGTCCTGACTATCCCGACCCTCCAAGATGCGTACGGAAAAGCTGCTAACCTGTATAGGGTGCAACAGAAGAGGAAGGAGGTCCTAACTGGCAACAAGAGGAAGCTAGAGGGAGGAGAAGATTCCCGGGACGAGAGGACCAGTCACAATGACAGAACCAGGAGAAGAGGTGGAAGCCACATTCAGACAAGAGAGACGGGAGGCCGAGGCACGGTGGAGACCAAAGAAGTGATCAGAGGTGGGGTAATCGGTCCCAGAACCAGTCCCAGAGAGGAGAGCCCATACGAGATTGACACTTCTACTCCAAAAGGTGCAACAAGGACCACCTGGGAATGGATTATGAGGGAAACTTGATCACCTGCTTTCATTGTGGTAAGCGGGGTCATCGGGTATTCGAGTGCTTCCAGAGCCCTCAGGGAGGCAACCAGCAGAGAAGCTATGGGGTGACCATTCATACCGGCAGTCCGACCAGCAGAGCAGAGGCCCGAACTAGAACCAGCGTGGGGACGCTGCCCAACGTGGCAATGGAGAAGGTGGCAATGGAGGTAACAGGGGCCAAGGGGAGAACCGAGGCAACCATCACCGGGCTCTAGGCAAGATTAATGTGATGAGTCGGGCCGAAGCTGAGGCCCAAGCGGATGTGCTAGCAGGTACCTTCATTGTTCTTGGTACTCCTGTGCGTATTCTTTTTTACACTGGGGCTACTTATTCTTTCATTTTTGATAGCCATGTTGGGAAATTGGGATTAAAATCTAGTGAAACTACACCTATAGCTGTATCTATACCATCGGGGAAGGTGATTACTTGTAAGAGCATGTTGAAAGACATAGGTATAGACATAAAGGGGGAGGAATTTGTAGTAGACTTGATCCAGTTTGTCCTATCCGACTTCGACTTCATCTTGGGGATGGATTGGCTGAGCAAGTACAATGGGAGGATAGACTGTGGCGAGCAGAAGATTGTTCTTAGAGGGCCATCGGGACAGAGAGTCTCTTACAAAAATGTGGAGGAGAAGCCAAGAGTGAAGATTGTCTCCGCGATGTCAATCCTCTCTCAAGTAAAGAAGGGGCAGCAGGCGTACATCTGCTATGTCCAAGATTTGAGCCGGGAGGCAGATAAGAAGGAGGAGATCCGGGTGGTGAGCGAATTCCCAGACATTTTCCCAGATGAGATCCCTGGTATGCCGCCAAACTGGGTAGTAGAGTTTAGCATCAACTTAGTACCAGGGTCCGCACCCATTTTGAAAGCTCCTTATCGTATGGAACCTTCGGAGTTGAAGGCGCAGTTGGAGGACCTCTTGAAGAAGGGATACATTCGTCTGAGTGTATCACCTTGGGGAGCCCCGGTCCTGTTTGTGAAAAAGAAGGACGGGAGCATGAGATTATGCGTTGACAACTGGGAGCTAAACCAGATCACTGTTTAGAACAGATATCCACTGCCGAGGATCGACGATCTTTTTTACCAGCTTCAGGGTGCATGAATCTTCTCGAAGATTGACTTGAGATTGGGTTATCACCAGCTCAAAGTTGTAGAGAGAGACATACCGAAGACAGCCTTCGGGACCAGGCATGGGCAGTTCGAGTTCTTGATCATGCCCTTTGGATTGACAAACGCTCCACCTGTCTTTATGGACCTCATGAACCGGATCTTCAAACCTTACTTAGACCGGTTTGTGGCGGTGTTAATAGATGACATCCTAATATATTCCAAGGATGAGCAGGAGCATGAGGAGCACTTCAGGTTGGTGTTATAGATATTGAGGGAGCAGCAGCTGTATGCAAAGCTGTCCAAGTGTGATTTTTGGCTAGATCGGGTGGCATTTCTGGGTTACATCATCACCAAGGAAGGCATTTTGGTGGACACATAAAAGATCTAGGCTATGAAGGAGTGGCCAAGACCGAGCAATTTGACAGAGGTTTGAAGTTTTCTAGGGTTGGCGGGGTACTACAGGCGGTTTGTAAAGGACTGCTCGAAGATAGCGAGGCCACTCACCAACCTTATGAAAATGGTGGTGAAGTTCCAGTGGGACGATGAGTGCGAGAAGGCGTTCCAGACGCTGAAGGAGAGGTTGACCACAGCTCCAGTGCTGACCTTGCCTTCAGGGACCAAGGGGTTCAAGGTCTTCAGTGATGCCTCTAAGTACGGGTTGGGATGCGTTCTGATGCAGCACGGGAAAGTCATAGCCTATGCGTCGAGGCAGCTGAAGGAGTATGAGACCCGATACCCGACACTTGATCTAGAGTTGCCGTGCAAGATCTACACCGACCACAAGAGCCTCAAATACATTTTCACGCAGAAAGAACTGAATATGAGGCAGAGAAGGTGGTTGGAACTAACTAAGGATTATGATCTGGAGATCTTGTACCATGAATGGAAGTCTAGCCTAGTGGTAGACGTGTTGAGGAGGAAGAGAAGTCACTCGATGAACTCGATGTGGGTTCTTCCAGACGAGTTGGTTCGTGACTTCCAGAAGCTGAACTTAGAGGTGGTGGAGTCAGAAGCCGTAGACCGGGAGTGAAGTTGTTCCATATGAGTGTGTCCTCTGACATCTATGGGGAGATACTCAAGGGATAGCCCGGTGATGTAAAGTTGGAGCGAATAAGGGGAAAGATGAAGAAAGGTAAAGAAGAGGGTTTTGAGATCCACGACGATGGTAGTATCAGATTCAGGGGCCGTTGGTTTGTTCGTCAGGAGTGTGCAGGCGTGAAGGAGAGACTGATGAAGGAGGCTCAAAATACTCCCTATTCAGTCCATCCAGGCGGGGACAAATTGTACAAAGACCTGAAGAAGCATTTCTGGTGACCGAAGATGAAGCGAGAGGTGGCAGAGTTTGTGTCTAGATGCCTCACCTGCCAGAAGGTGAAGTTTGAGCATAAGAGAATGGGGGGACTATTGCAGCCTTTGGAGGTACCTAAGTGGAAGTGGGACTCCATCTCTATGGACTTTGTGGTTGGACTACCGCCAGCGAGGGGTGGAGTCAACCAGATCTGGGTGATCGTGGATCGACTCACCAAGTCTACTCAGTTCATACCTACGAAGAGCACTTGGTCTATGAGTCAACTAGTAGATGCGTACATCAGGAATGTGCTAAGATATCATGGAGTACCGCAGACTATTATATCCGATCGAGATTCGAGATTCCTGGCTCACTTCTGGCAGCGGTTTCAGAAGGTGATGGGCACTAAATTAAAGTTGAGTACCGCATTCCATCCAGCGACAGACGGTCAGACAGAGAGGACCATCTAGACCTTGAAGGATATGCTTCGGGCATGTATCATGGACTTCTAGGGTTCATGGTCAGACAAGCTACATCTGGTAGAGTTCTCATACAATAACAGTTACCACAGCAGCATCAAGATGGCTCCCTATGACGCTTTGTACGGGAGGAAGTGCATAACCCCTTTATGTTGGAGCGAAATCAGTGAGACAATGGTGTTGGGACCTCGGCTGATAGAGGAGACAATGGAACAGGTTTGAATCATCCAGAGCCAAATGAAAGCAGTCCAGGATAGCCAGAAGTCCTATGCCGACTTGAAGCGGAGACCGGTTGAGTTCGAGGTAGGGTATAAAGTCTTCCTGAAGGTGTCTCCTGTGAGAGGGGTAACCTGATTCGGGAAGAAAGGGAAGCCGAGCCCTAAATTCATGGGTCCCTATGGGATCTTAGAGAGAATTGGGGAGGTGGCCTACAAACTTGCACTTCCTGGTGAACTGGAGAGAGTCCATAACATCTTCAATGTTTCTCAGTTGAAGAGGTATGTTCCCGACCAGTCCCATGCTCTGCAACCAGAGGTGCTGGAGTTGGAGCAAAACCTATCGTACAAGGAATATCCCATTATAGTTCTAGACACCAAGACCAAAGAGACCCGATCGAAGTTCACACGAATGGTCAAGGTGCTATGGTCAAATCATGGGACTGAGGAAGCAACATGGGAAGTCGAGCAGGAAATGAACAAGAGGTATCCTCAGCTTTTCGAGCAGGTAACAGTTTAGGATTAGAGTCAATATCCAATTTGTGATCAGCATTCAGATACAGCTTTTACTTCAAGAGATGGTTAGGTTTAGCTTCGAGGGTGAAACTAGCAAGTGCTCCTGATGTGTCCCCGATGTGTTGTAGACGTATCGGGGACTTAAATGAAACTTTGATAGTTAAGGAAAGACATGAGATAAACTTAAACTGGAAACTCTATTTCTATTGAGAATTTAGACACAAGAAATTCACTCAATCTCCCTCGCCCTACACACGGACTTCGGGACGGTTTAGGACTTTATCCCAAAGTCCTCTACCCTCTCCTGACAGTCGGCCTACGGTTCCCCAACCGCTCCCCGATTGATCAGTCTATCAAATACAAAGTATTGACATACAACACCAGTCCTAACCAGCTCACTAACTCTCTAGCCCTTACACACTTAAGTCTGAATCACTCTTGCTCAGATAATCTCACTGTTTCTCTCTATTGTTCAGGCTTACTTACATATGAAATAAATGCAAGTATATATACGGTTAGTTAGGGTGTAACTACCGTCCTATAAGTCCCTAGACTATAGGAGTCGACTACAGCTCCTATTATTCACATAATAACCACACTAGACTTGTAGAGAGTCTTCAACTTCATCTGAAGACGTTTGGACTACGTGTCGCCTTATGGTTGGTCAAGTCGATGGCAACTCTCTCAATTGGTCGAGCACCACTTGTGTGCCCCACTTGTCTTATCTTGTCTGGCTCATTAAATGCTCATAAATGCTCCTTTAGTTTTCATTACAGCTATGCAATTGTTCTGATAAGTAGCCCTTTACTTATCTTGTCCATTTGCACATTAATGAGTTGTATTCTTGTCGTGTGCTAGTTTATAGTGTGAATGTATGAGTCTGCATGAGTATGTCGATCCTCTTGCAATCTTTTTGTAACACCCCATCTCCAAATACAGTGATCGTCGCCCTAAGTCCATCTCGTTCATTAACATTGCAATGGAAAAGTTCTACTAAATTGGTGTTACCGCCGTTAGTCACCCACGTGACTAACTAGGCCTATTTTCTTACAAGTCACAGTCTGACTAACCAGATAATTACTCGATCATCTATACAATACAATACATAAATGTAACACCCCCGAATAAACATCCAATAGCATAAACAAAGCTCCTAGCCATATTACAAGATAACTACGCAGCGGATTCTCAACATCATCCGGGTGCTACAGATGCCAACCACCCACGTGGTTGACAGACCACATTACCAATACCAAGTTACGGTCTGCATGACTGGAAACAGCCCTCACCAAAACTCATATACAATATAAGATACAATTCCAAATACCGAGTGTCTACAACTTAATTACCAAATCATAAATTGAAAATTACATCTTGGGTTTAGTAACAACCCATACATTAAACATACTACTCCAAACTCAAAACTCATGCCCTGATGGACTACCCCCATGGTAGCCATCCCGCCTACGCTCCGTTATCGTCCGGCTTAATACCTGTAAAAATTGGGTTGTAAAGGACTCAACAAACTACGCTGAGTAAGAATATGTGTAGCCTGTATGTTGCCGGGCTACACGACCACTTGGTCGAATATCATTAAGTCCAATTTGCATTCTATAATAAAGCAGTAAAGCACACCACAACATATCATGATTTCATACACACTTAAAAGTAGCAAGCATTAGTAACAAGCAACCAAGCATAACCTGCTGTTATCATAGCAACATCAAACACGCAACCAAGCACAACAAGCTACTAGTATACAAACAACAAACATGTAAATAATCAAACGTGTGTGTAGGTGTGTTATACCCATGATCCTCACTATGGGATCATTCGAGCGTTGTGTGTGTTTTCATTTCTTTTCTCTTGTCCCCATAATGTGTATTTTCTTTCTCTTTCCCTGCACCATGTTTGGGGATATAGTTTAGATCCCGTGACAATATCATGTAGGTGCCAATCTTTCCTTGTTTCTTTAAGGATTATTTGTGAATTCTCTTATCACCACAAGTCGAAGAACGTCTTCTCCATAGCTAATCCTCCATTCCTGGCGTCGTGCGTCGAGAAAGCGGGGACATCTCTAGACCTCAGGATATGTTCCACCAATAGGTATTTTACTTTTCATTATCATTATCAGTTCGACACCATAGTGGGTGTCATTAGAAGTCCTCTATAGTTTAAGAGGAGTGTTCCCTTTATATAGTTCCTTTGTTTTGTTTACGTAGTTCGTTGTGTTTCATCTCAAGGTTTCATCAACGAGAAGGGACTATACTACTGTGTGCGCGCAAGTAATATGCAACAATGATATAACAAGCAAATAAGCAAGCCACAACCAGCAATCCAATTTCATGCTTTAGTCTTATGGTCATTGTCAAACAAAACACACAGCACACAAGCCGTGTAACACGGCAACATACGGACCACACATATCCATACCTGGTTCAGAAGCAAGAGTTGTCTCTCACACACGGGGTCCCGGTTGGCGTTCGTTACGGCCCTAACGTTAATTAAAACAACTTGTCAGTTTTTATGATTTCATGTACAAACGTTGTGACATTTCCCCTAGCTTACTCTATGCTAGTGCAGACGTTATATTGTGAGTGGTTTAAGTGGTGTAATTATTAAAAGAAAGAAAAGAAATTAAAACCCAAAATAAACGTCGGGCTGCAAACAAATCCCGGTCACAGTAGTATAGTGAAATGTAAGCGACCGGATATCGAACCACGGGACTAATGTACATATTATAGTACCTAAGCGTGTCACAAAGAGGGGGATTAATTGACTTGTTAAATATAAATAAAAACAGTTAATAAAATTAACTAAGTAAGCAAATAAACTAAACGGGACTCTGGTTCAGATTAATATTATCTGCTCCTTCATGCTATTCCTACTGGTCTAATTATAATTGTTTGGCAAAATTCCTTAAATTATCCTAAGACTAAGTCATAGACCCTTAAGAACTCGTTTACCAGAAATGCTCGGTCTAATCAAGGTTCGAGCACTCTTATGTAAACGGACATTAAATTCCAGGAAATATAATTGCATCTGAAAATACTAACTCATTAAATCATAATAGAGCTTTCTCCAATTTACGGCTTAATCAACCTATCTATTTATCACCTGGTCTGATCAAAATAGACTTAGCAAGCAATTTAATAAACTCATGACATTTATTAAAAAGGCGAGAGATGAGCTTTAAGCGTAACAAACTTCATTAAATTAAAACCAGTAAAAACATTGTATAATTAATACAGAACATAATAATTATTCCCAAAGCGAACGTAAACTAGCCTAACATATTAAATAGAATAACAGAAACAAGAATGATAGAAATCATCCGTAATCACTCCGTCTCGCTCTGCTATTTTGTATACGTAGGCTAGAGGTGGATTTAGTGGACTGTAAAATAAATAAAAATGGAGAAGGCGGAAGGAGAGAAATGAGATGGTGCGTGAGTTGGAACTCCAGAGGAACCACGGAAGGAGCCTCCGGAAGGACACTCAGTAAGGAGGAATGAAGCTCGTATTTATAGAAGAAGAGGAACAGCAGCAGCTCATTAGCTCACTGATTGAGCTCGATGATTGCAGCTCCCCATTGATTGCAGCTATTGATTGCGCAGGGGACAAAGCTGAAACGCGGGCGTGATTTCTGGTAGGCGCCTTCTCAAGTTGCAGAACGAGTCGGCTAGAAGATAACCCGTTATTTTTTTTGGACACTTAGCCGTGTCCGCTAGATAAGGAGCGGTCTCCTCTGTTGTGTCCGCCTCGCGTCTTCTCCCCTTCTTGTCCGCCTCGCGGTTACATTAGTGTTGTCCGCCTCTTAAGTGGCGGTCATCTCTGTCTCAACCGCCTCGCGGTCCTCTGTCTCTTGTCCGCCTGATAAGGAGGCGGTCGCTTCTGTCACGTCCGCCTGGCGGTTGCATGAGAGTGGTCCGCCCCTTAATGGGCGGTTGCATGCAATTCGTGCGTGTATGTTGTTGTTCCTCACGTGACCATTTTAATCCCTTATAAACATATGTATGTTTTAGGTATTTTTCCTACAATTTAACACATAAAATACAACAGTTAATATAACAACATATTTATAGGAAAAACCCTAGATAAGTGAGAAACATTACTAAAAATGCTACAATTAATAAGGTGATTAAACCCTAAAAAGTCTATATGTTTTGCACTTATCAGCTAGAGTGTGAAGTTCCCTAGGTGAACCTTTAAATGCTTAGTTTATATTACCCCTTAGAAGCTTCCCAAGTATTACCCTTAGGTTTATCTTACTCCTAGGGTATTCACATTGCCAGTTCACACGTTAACTAAGTCCTTCCTCTATTTAACGTTTTAGAGTATTCTAAGCACTAATATGTAACAAGTTTATCTAAGATAGGTTTTCACTCGCCTAAGGTGTATCCCTGCCTTAGCTAAATAGGTTAGCAATGTTTTAAGCTTATTATCATAGTAATAGTCTTTAGGATGCCCCTAAAACTTGCTTATACTGGAACCCCAAAAGTTTCCAAATCTGGAACACAACTCTCATGTATTACCTTGTCTAACTTCGCTTTAATGAAGCAAACTGATATTTACCTTTCGCAACATGTTTCATAAACTTAGATAGATGCATTAGAAGGGTTTGGGGTTCATTATCAAACTAGCATCACACTCATACACTCCCGTAAAGCAGTTAGACAGAAGCTACAATTTTTTTTCTGAAATCTAAAACCACATGCTATATATTTCTCCTTGATTCTAGTATTTTTTTTGTTAGCTCAGCTGATGTTTGATCTTCTCAAAACATTTTGCTAACCTAGCTACAGTTATTAGCTATGTTTTCGGTTTATTTTTAAACCATCATCACACTCTTAGCTCCTTGGAAATCACCCATACTGAAACATAAGTTTCAGAGAACTGAACAACTCCTTTCACACTTCCTTCTACTTCCTCTTGTTACTGCATTGCTTGTTTTCTAATTTCCCCCAACGTGTTTCACCATCCTAGCTAAGTGTATTAGTTATGATTTGAGCTCACTCTCAAGCCAATTCAACCCTCTTAAACCATGGGTATTACAGTCATACAGAGGAGACAGATTATTGAAAATTGAAACAGAAATCTACATACTTCTTCTTGTTTCTTGTTTCTATTGAGTTCAACTGATGTTTAGCTCTTCCCCTCAATATTTACCCAACTAGCCATGGTTTTAGCAAACAGCGAAAAAGAACAATTTAATAAAAGCATAGAAAATTTAACTGCAGAAAACAAGTTAGATTAACCTGGGATTTTCCAACCAATTTCATTCACTAACCTGGGATGACAAGGGGTGTGAAGTAATGCCTTATTCCGCAATACCTTTCAACACCACGTACTCATGTTCATAAACATAAATTGCAATTTATTTATTCACATTTTTTTTGAATGTGCAAATTGTATATACAAAGCACTTATTATTTATATAATATATTTTTTAAATTGCATTATTTTTCTGTACCCCAGACTTTTCTCTCTATCCTTGTAGCGGTGTTGGGTCTTCTATCCCAGGTCACGAGACCTTAGGTAGATAGGTGATAAAGCACCCCAAAGAACTTAATAACCAGATAGACGAGGCCTGTTTTGGTTAGAAAAATTCATAAACAGCGGAGTACCTTGTCTTTATCCTTTTCTTTCCTTGACTTTCCACATATTTCCATAATCCCAAGCTAAACTAAATTGATTTTTACAACTAGCAGATCTATCATTTTTTGAGCGAAAAATAGAGTATTTTGATGGAAAATAATTTTATACAAACTCCTTGAAATAAAACTACCTTTCAGTTGTCACTTGACATAATTTCAGACACTTCTACAATTATTTTACCTCATTTTTATCAAATTTTTTATATAGGCAGTTTAGAGTAGCAAAAAGTGAGTGTGGCATTATCGAACTACTGTCATAATTTCAGGGAAAGGTCTTTCCTTCCTCACACTTAAGAGGAGCAATGTCCTCATTGTTCAGAATTAAAATCAAGAAAATGACCTTTCAAATTATGACAGACTCATAAAGGATTAAATAAAGGTTGAACAGTAATATAATAAATGAGGAATTGAAACTCCCCTTGTATCGTAGATTGAGGAAGGTATCCTTCCTCACACTTAGAGCTTTGACAGGGGTGAGACGTTCCTCACACTTGAGTTGCGCAAGTGTTCAACCGAAGATATTGAAATTCCAAAGCAACTGAGGTTGCTTTCCAAAGGTGAGTTCAGCTATATATTTGACATCGAATTTGTTCTGAAAAGAAAATCATATATAGCCAGCAGAACTCCAAATGAACCAAAAGAAAATCATTAAATGAAAAACATAAATAAAAATTCATAAAATAAAAAATATAAAGTACCACACTGTTACCTTCCTGAATATATCAAATGTTAGCACAAGGTTTAAACAGTAATAGTCTACAAAAAAGTCAGAGAAAATCAAAATAAAAATAAAGATAACAATAAATAATCACTGTGGTGGTGGTGGAGGCTGTGCTGGTCCCTGGCCTGACTGATCGAGGAGACGCTGCATGAGCTGAGCGGTCTGTGCCTGCAACTGGTCACCCTGGTCTAAGCGCTGTACCACTCGGTGATACAACTCGTCACTCCGATCCAAGCGCTGCATCATCTGTGACTGCTCAGCTAGCATCCTCTGCTGAGTCTGCTCAAAGCTCTCAAACCTCTGATGCATCTGCTGCTGCATCTGATGGAAGGTCTGGAACTGAGCCTGTAGATCTGTGGAGTAGGGTACAGGAGCAGGGGTCTGCATCATATCAGTAGTCGGCCTATAAGGCTCCTCTCCCTGTGCGGACGGTGGGTCAGGATCGGCTGAGTGTGTAGCTCCAGTAGAGGTCCCCGCTGCTGTGGAAGATGCAGTGGAAGACCGAGCAGTGGCACTCCTAACCCAAGTACCGTCATCTGAGCGCAAAAAGCCCCAGCTCCGCACAGTCAGCAGTGACACTGAGCGCTTCGCTGGACGAAGATCTAAAGTCTCCCTGAACCCTGCTGGGAATGGGACAGTACCGATAATGTGGAGACTGAGGAAGAAGGGAAAAATGGGAGTGATCTTCTTCTTCTTCGTCCTCATGTAAGAGACCCACCTTATGGAGCTGGCCGAACATGACGTGGCTGAAGGAGAGGCGCTGAGCGGGTGGAAATGGACCTAGGAAATAGTCCAGTAAGGCACAATCCTCATCAGAAGCATCATGCGCCCCAGATGGGCGAATCTGATGACTGAGGATCTCCAGGAGAAGCCTCTGAGTCAGCGTCGGGAAGCTAGCAAACGGGAGGACATCCTTCTCCTCCTCCCCTCTACGTCGGGTCCTCCGTCCTACAGCCTGAAGCCACCTACTTCGACCTCTGCAGGTACTCCTCTGTGAATCCTCGGATATCACCAGGAGCATCCGGAATGTGCAAGAGAGAGGTGAAGGTCGAGGGTGTGATCTCCACGGGGTGACTGCGTATATACGAAGTAATGCTCGTATCGCCTGCCCGGGCATTAGCATAAAACTCTCGAGCTAAGTCCGGAGCAAAGACTCCCTCTCCTAACTTTAGGACCTCTGAAAGTCCTAGCCTGGCAAATAGCGTATCCACCCCTGCAGCCGCTAGCACTGCCGGCTCAATTTTCCTCTCTATGATAAAGTCCTTGCCCTGATCGAACCAGGCACGAGCCTCTACTGAGACAAAACCATCGTCCAGAAGACGAGGTGCAGAAGAAGATGATGCTCCAGGGCAGTCGCCACCACGAATACGAGGCATACTAATATATATTTAAAATTAAAAGCAAACAACATTAACAGCATAACAGTTAAAATATTAAATATCAAACAAAGTAATAACAATAACATGAAAATTACTAGACAATAATAACATAAAATTTAATAAACAAAAAACAACATAAAAATCAATCAAGAAAAAACATCATAAAAATTAACAATTAATAACAACGAAAATGTTAATAAACAACACATAAATTACTATCAAACAGAACATTAGTATTTTAACATAACCAACTCCGTAAATTAATAAAAATAGAAAACAAGATGAACAAATAATAAAACATAAACAGAATAATTATACAACACAAATTCTGTCGAAAATTCGACAGAGTCTCCCCTAAAATTCTTCGATTCTCCACAAAAATTTCAGTCAGAATCAAGGTTTTTAGTACCGTCACCAATCAAATCTAGAAATAATAACCTATAATCACAATCTATACTCGTTTAATTATCAAGGCTAAATAAAACTGAAAAATGCTAGTTTTAACAATGAATTTTCGTAACTAGCACATATCAATTTTAGAGTTCAACAAAAACACCCAATCTAAGTGTAATAAGTGAAGATTTAACCTTGTATATGTAGATTATGACAAATATAGGACAAATTCGAGACAAATTAGCAATTAGAGTTCGAAATTTTCGAATTTTAGGAATTAGGGATTCGAAACTTCAGTCCTTAATTTCTCCTAATGTAGTTCATCATTTACAGATTTGAAGCTATAGAAACGTAGAGAATTGAAAAATGAAGATTTCGGTACTAACCTTGCAAGATTTGATGAAGAATTGAAGAAGTTGTGTTGAATTGTGGGAGAAAGCGATTCGCGCGGCTCGTTGTTCTTCTCTCGGACTGGCTGAGTTCGAAATGAAAAGGTTTGGGGAAGAACAGATTTGTGAAACGCGGCACTTCATTTTTTTTTTCTATTCTGAAGCACGACCGCGAGCAAACGGGGCGGTTGTCCTTGCGGACAACCCCTGTTTCGTTTTTTTTTTCGATTTAACTTGTAACATACGAGCTACAAATAAACAGATAAACATTAGTACACATAAAATAATAATTAGTAGTTAGATACAACAAAAATTATAAGTTAGCGGGTTAATTACATTAAATTAAATGTTAAGGACAATGGAAATTAAATGTTAGGGACAATGGAAATAAAATGTTAGAGACAATGGAAATTAAATGTTAATAAGAGTTAGAAGTTAGATATCAGAAGTTAGATGTCCGGAGTTAGATGGCCAAAGTCAGGTGTCCAATTTGTCCAAATGTCCAATTTAATATTAACAGATTATTAGAGGAGTAATATTAACAAAAATAGTAGATAATTAATATTAACAATAACGAAAATAATAGAAATATTATTAACATTTTTAAGAGAACAAAATATTTAATTAAACAGGTGAATAATCCGGAGCTTAGGAACTAGAATAAATCTAGTCCCCGGCAACGGCGCCATTTTGCAGACGTTATATTGTGAGTGGTTTAAGTGGTGTAATTATTAAAAGAAATTAAAACCCAAAATAAACGTCGGGCTGCAAACAAATCCCGTCGCAGTAGTATAGTGAAATGTAAGCGACCGGATATCGAACCACGGACTAATGTACATATTATAGTACCTAAGCGTGTCACAAAGAGGGGGATTAATTGACTTGTTAAATATAAATAAAACAGTTAATAAAATTAACTAAGTAAGCAAATAAACTAAACGGGACTCTGGTTCAGATTAATATTATCTGCTTCTTCATGCTATTCCTACTGGTCTAATTATAATTGTTTGGCAAAATTCCTTAAATTATCCTAAGGACTAAGTCATAGACCCTTAAGAACTCGTTTACCAGAAATGCTCGGTCTAATCAAGGTTCGAGCACTCTTATGTAAACGGACATTAAATTCCAGGAAATATAATTGCATCTGAAAATACTAACTCATTAAATCATAATAGAGCTTTCTCCAAATTTCCGGCTTAATCAACCTATCTATTTATCACCTGGTCTGATCAAAATAGACTTAGCAAGCAATTTAATAAACTCATGACATTTATTAAAAAGGCGAGAGATGAGCTTTAAGCGTAACAAACTTCATTAAATTAAAACCAGTAAAAACATTGTATAATTAATACAGAACATAATAATTAGTCCCAAAGCGAACGTAAACTAGCCTAACATATTAAATAGAATAACAGAAACAAGAATGATAGAAATCATCCGTAATCACTCCGTCTCACTCTGCTATTTTGTATACGTAGGCTAGAGGTGGATTTAGTGGACTGTAAAATAAATAAAAATGGAGAAGGCGAAAGGAGAGAAATGAGATGGTGCGTGAGTTGGAACTCCAGAGGAACCACGGAAGGAGCCTCCGGAAGGACACTCAGTAAGGAGGAATGAAGCTCGTATTTATAGAAGAAGAGGAACAGCAGCAGCTCATTAGCTCACTGATTGAGCTCGATGATTGCAGCTCCCCATTGATTGCAGCTATTGATTGCGCAGGGGACAAAGCTGAAACGCGGGCGTGATTTCTGGTAGGCGCCTTCTCAAGTTGCAGAACGAGTCGGCTAGAAGATAACCCGTTATTTTTTTGGACACTTAGCCGTGTCCGCTAGATAAGGAGCGGTCTCCTCTGTTGTGTCCGCCTCGCGGTCTTCTCCCTTCTTGTCCGCCTCGCGGTTACATTAGTGTTGTCCGCCTCTTAAGTGGCGGTCATCTCTGTCTCAACCGCCTCGCGGTCCTCTGTCTCTTGTCCGCCTGATAAGGAGGCGGTCGCTTCTGTCACGTCCGCCTGGCGGTTGCATGAGAGTGGTCCGCCCCTTAATGGGCGGTTGCATGCAATTCGTGCGTGTATGTTGTTGTTCCTCACGTGACCATTTTAATCCCTTATAAACATATGTATGTTTTAGGTATTTTTCCTACAATTTAACACATAAAATACATCAGTTAATATAACAACATATTTATAGGAAAAACCCTAGATAAGTGAGAAACATTACTAAAAATGCTACAATTAATAAGGTGATTAAACCCTAAAAAGTCTATATGTTTTGCACTTATCAGCTAGAGTGTGAAGTTCCCTAGGTGAACCTTTAAATGCTTAGTTTATATTACCCCTTAGAAGCTTCCCAAGTATTACCCTTAGGTTTATCTTACTCCTAGGGTATTCACATTGCCAGTTCACACGTTAACTAAGTCCTTCCTCTATTTAACGTTTTAGAGTATTCTAAGCACTAATATGTAACAAGTTTATCTAAGATAGGTTTTCACTCGCCTAAGGTGTATCCCTGCCTTAGCTAAATAGGTTAGCAATGTTTTAAGCTTATTATCATAGTAATATAGTCTTTAGGATGCCCCTAAAACTTGCTTATACTGGAACCCCAAAAGTTTCCAAATCTGGAACACAACTCTCATGTATTACCTTATCTAACTTCGCTTTAATGAAGCAAACTGATATTTACCTTTCGCAACATGTTTCATAAACTTAGATAGATGCATTAGAAGGGTTTGGGGTTCATTATCAAACTAGCATCACACTCATACACTCCCGTAAAGCAGTTAGACAGAAGCTACAATTTTTTTTCTGAAATCTAAAACCACATGCTATATATTTCTCCTTGATTCTAGTATTTTTTTGTTAGCTCAACTGATGTTTGATCTTCTCAAAATTTTGCTAACCTAGCTACAGTTATTAGCTATGTTTTCGGTTTATTTTTAAACCATCATCACACTCTTAGCTCCTTGGAAATCACCCATACTGAAACATAAGTTTCAGAGAACTGAACAACTCCTTTCACACTTCCTTCTACTTCCTCTTGTTACTGCATTTGCTTGTTTTCTAATTTCCCCCAACGTGTTTCACCATCCTAGCTAAGTGTATTAGTTATGATTTGAGCTCACTCTCAAGCCAATTCAACCCTCTTAAACCATGGGTATTACAGTCATACAGAGGAGACAGATTATTGAAAACTGAAACAGAAATCTACATACTTCTTCTTGTTTCTATTGAGTTCAACTGATGTTTGGCTCTTCCCCTCAATATTTACCCAACTAGCCATGGTTGTTAACCACGTTTTAAACTCAAGACCAAACCAGTAGAACACTCACATAGCTTCTGCACTAAATTACACATAAACAGCATACTGATGACCAACTGAAAGAAACCAGAACCGGTGCATTCCTTTTTATTTTATTTTTTTTCTTCTGTTAGTTTGTGTGGTTAACTCTTAACCTTCCAAATGAGTACAACAACTTAGACCAATGTTTTATAACTGACTTAGCGCTATTGTTACCCCAAGACAACCCTCTCTGAAACTTCCTCGGACAAAATTGAAAAAAAACTGAAAAGGCAAGAAACTGAAGCACAAGATTGGCATGTTTCTGTTGTCTTCCTTGTTGCTAACTGATTTGGTTTCCAGTTTTCCTTCATTATCTAGTTACTTGATTAAATGTCTTAATACAGTTTTCCTTTTTTTCAAACAAAACCCAAACTCACATAGGAATCTCTCTGAACACTCACAGAAAACAGAAATCTAAAATTCTAAAATCTGAAACTGATATCCTTTCCTTCTTCTGTTTCCATTTTCATTCTTTAATCTAGATTCTACTTCCACAAATTGTCTACCCAATTAGTCAAGTGTTTTATCAAGACGTTAAATTCAGAGTAAGCCCCAAACAGCTCTGGTAGTTCTACTGGAACTCACCTATAAAGAACTTAGCAAAACTGAAAAGAAAACTGGAAAAACTGAACATCCAAAAGGCTTACCCAGTCAGCTAAGTGGTTTAGGCAAGTCTCAAATTAAAACCCAGCTCAAAACAACCCTAAGCATTACTGTTAATGTTACTGAATTAATTTTCCTGAAACTGAAATCTGAAACATAAACCTGTGTACTACTGCATGAATCTTTCTTTTAGTTCCTTAATATGTCTTCTAATTCCTCCCAGAGTTTTTACAGATTTAATTAGGTGCAGTATCTAGGCCTTGGGTTCATTAGCAAGCTAACATAACACTCTTATACCACTTGTATTTCAGTTATATAGAGGTAATGATTATAGAAAGAAATCTGAAACAGAAGCTGTGCATTTCTGCTTGACTCTTGCTTGTAGTTAGTTAAACTGACCTCTACTTTTTCCCTAGGTATTTATAAACTTGCCCAAGAGTATTAAAGATGTTTTTGATTCATTAACAGCTCAGTAAAACCCTGTCTAACCCCTCTTTACACGGTTATACCGAACTGAAACCAAAAACTGCAAAACTAAGACATGAAACTGATACATCTCTTTCTTATTTTTTCTTATCTCTTTTATTTTGTCACTAATCTGACTTCTTACTTTCCCAATTTATTTAGCTTCTTAGTTAAGGGTATTAATGTAACTTTATCCTCAAAATAAACCCACAACAACCTTGTTAATGACACTGAAAATTCATTATACAGGAACTGTAATGTTGCAGAAAAACCGAAAATACAAAAACTGATATAGCTAGTTCTTTCTCCTATCTCTGTCCATGAATTGATTTTCAATTCTCCCCCAACCTTCGTATTCACTTACTTAAGTGTTTACCCAGGTTTCAGCCCCCAAAGATAGACCCACACAATCTGTTCCAGCTACTGAAATGTCCCTAACCAAAAATGCAAAGGAATGAAACCTGAAGCATGAACTTGATGCTCTCTTCGTTTTCTTTTTGTCAATTCATAAACCTGCCTTTCAATTCCTCCCAAAGTACATATTTGCTTAACTAAGTGTCCTAGCCCATTGCTATCAAGTTTAACTCTAAATTATGTATAGCAATTTACAACTGTTTTAGTACCATTTAAGACATTAATCATGCCAAACCACTATCATAACACCCCTGGAAGTGGAGTGTTCAGAAACAGAAGTTTAAAGAGTTAAGTTTTGAGTGTCTGCACTAGTTCCCCTTGCAGATTTATACAGAATCTTTCTGAACTAATTTAACTTGTGGTTTACTCTTGGGTAGCTGGTACATTGATCACTTAATGTTTCAAACTTTATTAGCTACTATCCTAGAGCGGTTCCATACACATTCATATTGTTTCTGAATTCGATTATATAGAGAAGGAAAGATTGCAGAATTTAAACTCATTTCTTAATTGGTTTTTTGTTAGCTGATTGTACAGAATTTTCTGAACCCATTTAGCTAGTTGTTTAATCCCACAGTAGCTGGCGCATTGGGTGCTCAACGCGTCAGTATTTGCTAGCCATTAAACTAAGGCAACACCATCCCAATTTGACACCAGGAAACACAAAAATGAAGAACTAGAACTAAAATAGTGTACTGCTGTAAACTCTTTTCTGGTGTTTTCTGATTTGATTTCTAGAGTCTCTCACCTCATTCACTCACGTGATTAAGTGTGTTCTCAAGCTTAAGAATTCAAGAACAGACCCAAAATAGTCTGGACAATGTCCCCGAAAATTCTTCACACAGAAACCAAAATTCTACAAATCTAAAATCATGAAACTAAAGCATGTTTTCTTTTCTGTTATTTTTCCTTTCTGTGTAATAACTTGTCTGCCAACTTCTCCCCCATTGATAACTCACGCAGTCAAGTGTTTTATTAACATTTTAAATCCCAAACAATTTTACTGTTGTTATAGAGTCATCCTTATACCAAAATAAGAAAAGTACTGGATCTGATATAGTTTTATTATCTCTTTGTCTTTCTGTTTCATTCCTGAGTGTTTACCCACCAGAGTAAGTGCCTTAACATGGGTTTAATTAGCAAATGCAGGAGAGTTAGGCACAAGAAGGGTTTGTTACAGAGGCTCACCGCACAAGAGGAAACCAAATGGAGCATCAGTGAATCTGTTACAGATTCTGCTTGCGAGTGCAGGGTGGGTTTCTTTCCATGCGCTTACGGTTCCATTTTCTTCCTCTTCTGTGATTTTAAGTGAAGGAGAGATTGAGACATAAGGGGAAAGTGATTCGAAGTGTCTTAGTTGGGTTCTCAGTTGGATGCACTTACTGATTTCTGCCTGGAATCTACGATTACACATAGAGATACATGAGGGAGTTTATCTGAAACTGTTCTTCAATCTTGCATGCGCTGATATCCAATCCAGTGAGTGGCTAGTTTGTGACAGTTTCCTTCTTGTAAGAAGTTACCAGTGGTTAGAAAGGTTGAGTATGGAGTTCTTGGTACAGTAAAGAAACAGAAGTGAAAAGAAAGAAGAAGAGCAATGCTGATCAGTAGCACTTATCTGGACTTGGGTGATAACGCAAGGGAGCACAAAGGGAGCTTCTGCGGGTACTGAGGCGTGCACATGTCGGGGAAGAGAATAGCATGGCTGGACAGGGACATTAGTCATATGACAGAATTCAGGAAGGACGGATATAGAGGAGTAGTTAAATGCTAATGGGTGAAAGTTCCAATGGGACTTTGTGCAGGTTTGGTGTGCTCAAACTCTGAGGTAAATGACTGTCTCTCAGATGGTGCTATGGAGAACAAGGAGGGAGTGATAGATTAATGTATGCACCAGAGGATGGTGGCAATAAATCGATGTCTGCTGTCGAGTTCTGATGTTGCTGTTGTATAATTTTTTTTGCAATTGGAGTCGACAATAGCAGGAGCTCTTGACCAATTTTCTTCTTCTTTTTTTTTGTTCTTGAAATTCCCCATCAGGCATTAGGAAGCAAGGAAATCAATGCAGGATTCCCTCTAGTTATTAAGTGTAAGAAATCACAAGTTACAAGGCAGTGGGTGGCATAATGAGAATCATAAGAAAAAAGAAGGAGTGTAGTGCTACTGCACAGAAGCTTGTGGCTTGGTGATTTCACGACAGAGAAGGGATCAGGAGCAAGGATCTAGAGAATCAGACTGTTTTGTTTGCTTCATTTTTTTGTAGTTACCATAGTAATCTTGCTACTTGTTTTAATTTGTGAGTATCTACTATTGAATTCGAGCACATCTCAATCGGTTAAGGCATTCGGGAAGGTACGAGAGGTTCCGGGTTCAAATCTCGGCTAGAGCATGTTTGCTCTTTTCTCTTTTTGTATCAGCTACTTAAACATGTCTATTTATATATATGTGTGGCTATGTGATATATCGCGTTATTAGTTATATACATGACTATTTTATTTGTCACGTTGTTAGTTATATATATATGACTATTTTATTATGCCCCGTTGTTGCTTATATATATAACGTTATGATATTGTAACGTTGAGTACATGTTTATACCTATATGTATATATATTTATATGTGTATGCGACTGTATTAATATGTCACGTTGTCATTTATGTACGTAACACCGATTGTATATATATACATATATATATGTACATATATATATATGCGTGACTATATTAAAGTTTTCGGTTTAAAAGTGCGCATCCATATATACGAGTTTACGTTCACGTTTATAATTTGTCTAGGGTATATAGGATGTTCATACAATTTATTGGGCGTACTAGTGGTATTTATTTTACGCACCGATATGTACATGCGGTATAAGTATCCGTTTGGATCTATATTTTAAATACCATAATGTTTCATGGTAATTGTTGCACATAAATTTAATTTAAACTTCACCAACTTAAAGTGGTAATTACTCCGGGTATTTCAGTCTACCCCCCTTAAAAGAACTTCATCCCGAAGTTGTCTCAATCAGATATGTACCTAACCACCCAATGAATCTCAAGGTTCTAATTCATTCAATCCTATCAATTCAAAAGTTCCAACAATTTCCTAACCTTCCGTCCTACCACTAGTTTTCCAATCCAAACCAATCACACATACATGTATATATCACAAGTCCCAAGGGACATAGATACACAACAGTTTGAGTACACATCACCAAATACATTTCAAGTGTTTAAAGCACACCAACGCAACAACCAACATACCACATTCATTCACACAAATAGCATCCAAAACAACACCACAACGGGCAATAACACAGTAAAACGCAATGCGCCTACCCCCCTTAAAAATGGATTACGCCCACGTAATCCTTATTATATCATTGTTGAACCTTGCCTCACGATGTTTAAGTCTCATGGGGCTTTTTTTGTTCCTATGCAATGTAGCTCACCTTATAATCCTATCAAATGTCTTGACTAAGTTAATGGCTCAGTTTATGTCTCAGGGATTCTTATCAATATTCATACCTATCTATCAACTGAAAGTGTGAGATACGGTCCACCAGCTTCTGCTGTGCGGCTCTGATTTCGTTTAGGTTTAGGTTTCCCTCACTATGCCTTTCAAGGCAGTGCATGTTTAATCGCATAGTAGTAAAAGTCTCTTGACTGACAAGGGGTATTTTAACTTATACACAATCTCTGTGGGTTGTAGCTTGTCTATCCATTTACTCTGAAGGTCGGAAGTGGTCCGAATTGTTCTTCCTGGCTGACCTTTTGACTTAATTCATGTATGCTCTGAAGTAACAATTTAGTTCTTGGTGTTTGAATGTTACAGACGTGTCATTGTTACAACGACATGTTTAGTTTGTATTACCGATCATACTTATGTGTAACATAGGATCCTTAGTTCCTTATTATCATCATTGTTCTTATGTTCCGCCAGGAACTAAGGTAATTGGCTACTACTAGTTACATATTGTATTTGATTGCGATAGTATATATTTTATGTAGTAACCATTTGGTTGTTTGTAACATTACATCATTCCAAGTCTTCACATAACTGTAACCTCTATGTTCCGAATCATGTATCAACGTATTCTGCCCGCTGTATCATCTA
Source organism: Limonium bicolor (assembly GCA_023374045.1). NCBI lineage: Eukaryota > Viridiplantae > Streptophyta > Magnoliopsida > Caryophyllales > Plumbaginaceae > Limonium > Limonium bicolor. The sequence goes on from CM041777.1 coordinate 354,286,543, forward strand.
ACATCGATATCGCATCCTTCGTACTTTTCTAATCCTGAATTATATAATCTCTTACTTAGTTTTTTTTGTGTCCACTTGTAGAGGTTTCGAGAATCATCCAATGCTTAAGTTAGGTTCAGTTCCAGTTAGGAGTAGAAAGACTCAAGTAGTCACAAGGACTAGGAATGAAAGAGAGAAATCCAAGAATCAACAACTCAAGAGTGGACAAACCAATTGGGAGAGATGGCCCCCACCGCCAGTATGCCCTTTTAGGACAGGGGATATACAGCCCCTCACTGTTCACAATGTTCTCTCTGGAGAGGGGATATACAGCCCCTCACTGTTCACAATGTCCTCTCTGGACAGGGGATATACAGCCCCTCACTGTTCACAATGTCCTCTCTGGACAGGGGATATACAACCCCTCACTGTTCACAATGTCCTCTCTGGACAGGGGATATACAGCCCCTCACTGTTCACAATGTCCTCTTTGGACAGGGGATATACAGCCCCTCACTGTTCACAATGAAGATGCACGGACGTCACAACAAAGACTCAGCTCATGGATGAAGCAATATCTAGAGTCAAAGGAAGAATTTACCAAGATTGACATTTCCCATATTCCCACTATATCATTAACTGCACCAGAGCGATACCAAAACACTCAGTCCTACAGAGTGCAGAGGCGTAAACCCTAGGCAGGTAGTATCTAATGAAACAACCAGATAGGATGAGCCATCAATCGAGTAAGTTGTTCGTCTAAGGCTCAGTTAGTTACACAAGTAATTTTCCTTTTTGAAATTCCTTTATTTAGCTCAGTTAGCGTTTTTCAAAAATGTCTCATACGTCTGTTAGCAAAAGTATCTGATTCTCGAAACCCAATTTGTGCTCAGTGTCACTTGACCTTCTTTAATTGCACCTCATTTCCTCTTCAAGTTTTATTGATATCTTGCCTTTCTTGATATGTATGTCTATACATTTGTATATATGTAATATGATAAATTCTGTTTAGAGTTCCTCGTGCCCATTTTTCCAAGACTTACTTCTTAGTCGAGGACCCGTTAGTCTTACTAGGTGTTCCTCTTTGGTCTTTTGATTATAGTTGTGATTGTTATAGCCTTTCTTAAATTTAGGAGGCTGCTCTTCAGAATCTATTTAGGAACTTTTGTCCTTTGAATGGAGTGTGTTTGGAAGGATGATCTCGTGATAGCAGCATTACACATTGCTATTTAGATATTTACAAGGGAGATCACATTTCTGGGGTGATGTTGGAGAGTACGGTAATACCGTGTATTGGAGCAGCTGGTACGCTGATTTTTACGTTGCATTGGGTTCTATGTTTGTACCAACTTTATTTACTTGATTACTGTTGTTTCGGATCATGTTCCTTTATTTCATTATTTCCGGGGAGGTTTACTTGCATTAATCCCCCCTAGTATATGGATTGCATAATTTTATTTCCATAGCATTCTTATCCATACTTAACCATTTTATCTTAATTAATTGGTTAGTCAGGCTTCATTTATTTCTTTATTCTTAGGGATTTTTTTTAGTCCCCTTTTTGGCTTATCAGGTAGGGTCCTATCAACTGCTAAGCATGTCGACCCAAGTTGCCACTAAAGTTGGTCCCTCTATGGGTATTATCCCTTTGCCAACGTCTATTGTATAGTATAGTCTTTTCTTCACGGGTTGATTGTATAACATTAAGTAGATGCCGGATCGGGTTTTCCTGAGTGTGAGGAGGCTTTCTACCTCTCTGGAGTTCTTTCTATGAATTGAAAGGGACCCTAGGGACGTGGAGGTTGGGTGTAGGTGTCTGTAGGTATCCAGTAATTACTGGGGAAGAACCCTAACTGAAATACCCCGACCTTAAATATAGTGATTAAAACCATTCTAATCCGTATTTAAGAGCCTAATAATGCTTAAGAAATATTGGTAAGGAAAAATAAATCCAAGAGAAATAAATAAACGCTTAAAAAGCGTAAAACGCTAAATAAGTGTTAAGTAACCATAGGAGGTATGAGACCTCGGTTAGCATGTTATATGGATTCTAAAGCCTTGTTAAGGCCTAAATTAATATATGGGAACAACTCCCGAAGAAAACGGATCCAAATAATGTATTAAAACACTAATAGAGCTTTAGCGCACGTTTTTCGAGAGAACCCGAAAACGTGATTTTAAGTGGTCAAACGAACCCGTAAAAAAATTATAAATCATTGAATAACAATAATTAAGCATCAATGGAAGCTTAATAGCCAATAAAAATAGAGAAACGAGGGGGGCCGGTTAGTGAATAGTACCAAAACCGGGTAAATTAACGAGCGTTTTCTGTAAAAGACGAAAAACGCTCCAACTAGTAATACTGTAGGGGGGGCGGTTTTAACAGTTAAATAACCCCCTCTCACACACACACTAGCTAAATAAATAATGAGTCAAAAAGCAAAAGAAGAATAAAAAGGTAAAAAGCAACTTACCTTTTCTCTCACCTCCCATTCCCTCATTTCTCTATTCTCTCACCTCCCTCCTCCTCTCCCAGCGATTTCTCTCTCCTTCTCCCCATTGCTGCTGGCGATTTTGAAGCCCCAAAGAAGCTTCAATGGTTTCCCTTCTTCTTCCTCATGCTCTAGCTCCATTTAAGCTCCAAATATAAAATAAAATACATATTTGAACTCCCCTCTTCAAGCTCTACATTTCTATCTTTTCAAAATCCGAAAATGAGCAACTTCATCTCCATGGGTTTTCCCCATTTGAAGAGAAAAGCACACCATTATGGAGCTTGGAGTCTCCTCTTTCCAACAAGGTAAAAATCTCCATAAAAGATTCAAGTTTTCTCCACCTTCCTTTGGTAACCGATTTTTTTTGCCCATTGTAATGCCTTGTTTTCTCTCTCTCTTTTGAGCATCAATTTCACCTTGCAATGGTGGTAGATTCTCCTTCTTGAACGAAGGGCTAAAACCCCTCCTAACATACCCCAAAGGTAAACCCTAGAAACTTGCTTTAAGCATTTCAATGAACTAGCATTTACTTAAGGGTTAGTATTTTAACTACACTTGTTTATGTGTGCTTTGGGTGATGGGAATGGAGTTTGGAAACTCCATTCCCCATGTGACCGAATTGTACAAGGAAGAGAGGAGAAGAGGTGGAAAAGGAAAGAGGAAATAAGAGCTTAAGGTAAGAGCTCTTTCTTGAAGGCTAAATTTAATGCATTAGAGTAATGGGAATGGGTAAACCGATTTAAAGAACCCAAAGAATGTATTGGTAATGTAATTGTGGAATTTTGGGTATTTGTGAACTAGTATGTGAATTGTAGGCTTTGGAGTCAAATGTGATGTGTATGTGTATTGGAATTGTGGATTGAGAAAGTATTGAGGAATTTATATTTGTATATGTGCTGGTAGAACCCTTGTGGTTTGGCTAGAATAGGGATGAATTGATGAGAAAGGAGATGTGTGGATAAGTAAGAAAAGTAGATGAACTATGACAAAATTTTGGTAGGAATATGTACATGTGTGGATGACTTGGTGAATGGGGAAACCAAGGTGTGTATTGGAGTTAGTAGAGATGTTTAGTAACTATGGAGTATTAGTAGTGGTAAGAGAATGAAAGGGTATAAAAACTGTAGCAAGAGGTATTGGATTGCCTTGGAGAAACTAGGAAGAACTAGAGTATAAGACTTGGTAAAGTGAAGGTTGGACTTGGGTATAAATGGTGCAATTGCTTGGAAATGAATTGGCGTGGTAAGATGAGGCATTTGGGATGCTAATAATGGTATTGGTGGTAGGAGTATTGAGCGTTAGAAGTTGGAACAAAAATCTGTAGCATTGAAGGATGAAAAACTGTTGTAAGTGTGGAAGGGAAGTGATGAAATTGTGTAAGTTGATTGATGGATTTAGTAAGGAATTTGGTGGATGAACTAAGGCAATTTGGAGGGTCTAGGTAGTGTTTAAACATGTGGGATTACATGTAGGAAGATTGGAGAAACAATGGGCAAAGTATAGAACTGAAAACAGAATTCAAAACTGAAATACTGGGCCGGACTGACCTTGGGACCGGACTTGCAAGGTCGGTCGAGCCCAGGTTTACAAAGGACGGAAACCTTCTGGAATGGACCGACCTTGTGACCGAACATGCAAGGTCGGTCGGCCAGAATAATTTCCGTAATGTATCCTACTGGAATGGACCGACCTTGCGACCGGACTTGCAAAGTCGGTTGACTCAAAATTTTTCCGTCATGAAACTTACTGGAATGGACCAACCTTGTGACCGGACTTGCAAGGTCGGTCGGGCCAAAACTCTCTGTCGTGTAACACTGGAATGGACCGACCTTGGGACCGGACTTGCAAGGTCGGTCGGCCCTGAAATTTTCCCAGCGTATTGTCCTACTGACTTCGACCGACCTTGGGACCGGACTTGTAAGGTCGGTCGAGTCATACAAAAAAAAATGTGTGTAATTAAATTAAATAATAATTATATATATATATGTATACCCACATATACATATGTACATATATGTAAGTATACCAATGTTAAGTAAGGAAATAAACTTAAAGAAAGTAAACAATGTGTAAGTATAAGAACTTCAAAGACTTAGTAAGTATGAGTTAGGAAACGTGAGAGTAATCGAGTTAAGTTAATGATAGTTAGATTAATCACTCGATTGTATGTATATCATAGGATTTGAATTGTGAACACCGGAGGAACGTCGGATACAAGTACAACGGTGAACGGTATGATTTCTTCATGCCCTGTATCCTAATCTGGTTACCCCGATTTGTGTGCTTATTTGATCACCTAAATAAGATAAATGCATGAATCGGACTATATTGCACTTACCTGTACTTGACTTATGTTGTTCTTGATATTTATTGTCTTGAACACTAGTTTGTATAATTCATGAAATATATGAATAATGATGAAGTGTATTTGTATCTCGTAGTGTACTTGTATATTGTATTGTATTGCGTATGGATGTGCATATGAACAATGTATTTTGTATGTGGCTTGAATGAATGACTTCTGCTAATTCATAACTACCTAACTCCTAACATAAGTAAGGAATAAATTGGAATGAGTAGAAGTCCGATATCGCTTCGGCCACGCGTGAGGATGAGGAGACATAAGAGGTTGGATCCGATTCTTGACTCTTAAACTGATCCGCGGCCCAAATCCCTTAAATGGGTAGCATCCCGGATTGGTGAGTCAAGTAATCCCGGTGGTGGGACGGAGTAGTCCCCAGGCCGAAGGTCCCGACGACTTAACATGAGTAAGAGTAAGTAAGTAAGTAAGTATGTATGAGTATGAGTATGAGTATGTATGTGTAAGTACTGTGGAACGAGTAAAAGAGTAATCTCCACCCGATTAACCCGGGTGGACCAACATGAGCTAACAAGGATGGTGTATTATGTATGTATTGCGTATGTATTGTATATGTATTGTGTAACGCGGATCCCGGAAAGGTAAGAATATATTTGATGGCTTGCATGGGTTACCATGTATGCATTGAAGAGCATGTATTGATGTGTATGTATGTATTCCTTGCGTAATGTATTGTAATGTTATGTATAATAGCATGTATGCATGTACATTTGAATGAAATCAATCGCATGTATTCGACCAAGTGGTCGGCGTACCCTCACTAGTACGCGGGGTATGCGGTTATCATGCTCAGCGAAAGCTGACCCCCTCCGGGGAACGTTTTTAGTGTGCAGGTACCGAAGCGGATATGGTCAAGCAAGAGACCGGTGACTACGCTTGGATAGTAGTAGTAGAATGTAGAGGTGTACTAAGCGGTACACCCTTGTACCTAGGAAGTAAGTAGTTTGTGAGGAATGGGTAGTAGTTAGACTCTTAATGAGTATGTATGGAATTAAAAGAGGTATTCTACTTGTATAAGGATCTTAGCAAACTCGGTGTATTAGCATGTATTGAACTTATGGAGTATTGCATTGAATGGGAAGTTGTAGTACCTAATTGGTAATTGTAGTGAAGATTGTATTTGTGCAGCACTCGGATATTCCGTTCCATCAGACCGATGTTATATGTAGAAGTAGTAGCCTTGTTAGTCACGTGGGTGACTAACGGCATTGTATCACCCACTGTATGTAAGTATGTATCCGCTGCGCGAATCTGGAAGTACGAGGAGATTGGACGGTAATGATTGTATTAATGGTAGGGGTGTTACACTAACTAACACACCTCACACACTAACCCTTAACCCCGTTTCCCCAAATTCAGGTTTTCCTATACTCGGTACTTCTCTGTTCCAGTCATCAGAGCGTAGTTACGCTCGGATACCACTTTCTGTAACACCCCCGAATAAACATCCAATAGCATAAACAAAGCTCCTAGCCATATTACAAGATAACTACGCAGCGGATTCTCAATATCATCCGGGTGCTACAGATGCCAACCACCCACGTGGTTGACAGACCACATTACCAATACCAAGTTACGGTCTACATGACTGGAAACAGCCCTCACCAAAACTCATATACAATATAAGATACAATTCCAAATACCGAGTGTCTACAACTTAATTACCAAATCATAAACTGAAAATTACATCTCGGGTTTAGTAACAACCCATACATTAAACATACTACTCCAAACTCAAAAGTTATGCCCTGATGGACTACCCCCATGGTAGCCATCCCGCCTACGCTCCGTTATCTTCCGGCTTAATACCTGTAAAAATTGGGTTATAAAGGACTCAGCAAACTACGCTGAGTAATAATATGTGTAGCATATATGTTGCCGGGCTACACGACTACTTGGTCGAATATTATTAAGTCCAATTTGCATGCTAAAATAAAGCAGTAAAGCACACCACAACATATCATGATTTCATACACACTTAAAAGTAGCAAGCATTAGCAACAAGCAACCAAGCATAACCTCCTGTCATCATAGCAACATCAAACACGCAACCAAGCACAACAAGCTGCTAGTATAGCAACAGCAAACACGTAAATAATAAAACATGTGCGTAGGTATGTTATACCCATGATCCTCACTATGGGATCATTCGAGCGTTGTGTGTGTTTTCATTTCTTTTCTCTTGTCCCCATAATGTGTATTTTCTTTCTCTTTCCCTGCACCAGGTTTGGGGATATAGTTTAGATCCCGTGACCATATCATGTAGGTGCCAATCTTTCCTTGTTTATTTAAGGATTATTTGTGAATTCTCTTATCACCACAAGTCGAAGAACGTCTTCTCCATAGCTAATTCTCCATTCCCGGTGTCGTGCGTCGAGAAAGCGGGGTCATCTCTAGACCTCAGGATATATTCCACCAATAGGTATTTTACTTTTCATTATCATTATTAGTTCGACACCGTAGTGGGTGTCATTAGAAGTCCTCTATAGTTTAAGAGGAGTGTTCCCTTTATATAGTTCCTTTGTTTTATTTACGTAGTTCGTTGTGTTTCATCTCAAGGTTTCATCAACGAGAATGGACTATACTACTGTGCGCGCAAGTAATATGCAACAATGATATAACAAACATATAAGCAAGCCACAACCAGCAATCCAATTTCCTGCTTTAGTCTTATGGTCATTGTCAAACAAAACACACAGCACACATGCCGTGTAACACGGCAACATACGGACCACACATATCCATACCAGGTTCAGAAGCAAGAGTTGTCTCTCACACACGGGTCCCGGTTGGCATTCGTTACGGCCCTAACGTTAATTAAAACAGTAAGTTCCCCTAGCTTATTCTATGCTAGAGTGTGAAGTTCCCTAGGTGAACCTTTAAATGCTTAGTTTATATTACCCCTTAGAAGCTTCCCAAGAATTACCCTTAGGTTTATCTTACTCCTAGGGTATTCACATTGCCAGTTCACACGTTAACTAAGTCCTTCCTCTAGTTAACGTTTTAGAGTATTCTAAGCACTAATATGTAACAAGTTTATCTAAGATGGGTTTTCACTCGCCTAAGGTGTATCCCTGCCTTAGCTAAATATGTTAGCAATGTTTTAAGCTTATTAACATAGTAATATAGTCTTTAGGATGCCCCTAAAACTTTCTTATACTAGAACCCCAAAAGTTTCCAAATCTGGAACACAACTCCCATGTATTACCTTATCTAACTTCGCTTTTAATGAAGCAAACTGATATTTACCTTTCGCAACATGTTTCATAAACTTAGCTAGATGCATTAGAAGGGTTTGGGGTTCATTATCAAACTAGCATCACACTCATACACTCCCGTAAAACAGTTAGACAGAAGCTACAATTTATTTTTTCCGAAATCTAAAACCACATGCTATACATTCCTCCTTGATTCTAGTTTTTTTTTGTTAGCTCAACTGATGTTTGATCTTCTCAAAACATTTTGCTAACCTAGCTGCAGTTATTAGCTATGTTTTGGGTTTATTTTTAAACCATCGTCACACTCTTAGCTCCTTGGAAATCACCCATACTGAAACATAAGTTTTAGAGAACTGAACAACTCCATTCACACTTCCTTCTACTTCCTCTTGTTACTGCATTACTTGTTTTCTAATTTCCCCCAACGTGTTTCACCATCCTAGCTAAGTGTATTAGTTATGATTTGAGCTCACTCTCAAGCCAATTCAACCCTCTTAAACCATGGGTATTACAGTCATACAGAGGAGACAGATTATTGAAAACTAAAACAGAAATCTACATACTTCTTCTTGTTTCTTGTTTCTATTGAGTTCAACTGATGTTTAGCTGTTCCCCTCAATATTTACCCAACTAGCCATGGGTGTTAACCACGTTTTAAACTTAAGACCAAACCAGTAGAACACTTGCATAGCTTCTGCACTAAATTACACATAAACAGCATACTGATGACCAACTGAAAGAAACCAGAACCGGTGCATTCCTTTTTATTTTATTTTTTTTCTTCTGTCAGTTTGTGTGGTTGACTCTTAACCTTCCAAATGACTACAACAACTTAGACCAATGTTTTATTACTGACTTAGCGCTATTGTTACCCCAAGACAACCTTCTCTGAAACTTCCTCGGACAGAATTGAAAAAAAATCGAAAAGGCAAGAAACTGAAGCACAAGATTGGCATGTTTCTGTTGTCTTCCTTGTTGCTAACTGATTTGGTTTCCAGTTTTCCTTCATTATCTAGTTACTTGATTAAATGTCTTAATATAGTTTTCCCTTTTTTTTCAAACAAAACCCAAACTCACATAGGAATCTCTCTGAACACTCACAGAAAACAGAAATCTAAAATTCTGAAATCTGAAACTAATATCCTTTCCTTCTTCTGTTTCCATTTTCATTCTTTAATCTAGTTTCTACTTCCCCAAATTGTCTACCCAATTAGTCAAGTGTTTTATCAAGACGTTAAATTCAGAGTAAGCCCCAAACAGCTCTGGTAGTTCTATTGGAACTCACCTATAAAGAACTTAGCAAAACTGAAATGAAAACTGGAAAAACTGAACAGCCAAACCCGATAACCTCTCTTTGTTTTCCTTCTGTTCATTACTAATCTGAACTTTGAATATTTCCCAAAAGGCTTACCCAGTCAGCTAAGTGGTTTAGGCAAGTCTCAAACTAAAACCCAGCTCAAAATAACCCTAAGCAATACTGTTAATGTTACTGAATTCTCATTTTCCTGAAACTGAAATCTGAAACATAAACCTGTGTACTTCTGCATGAATCTTTCTTTTAGTTCCTTAATATGTCTTCTAATTCCTCCCAAAGTTTTTACAGATTTAATTAGGTACAGTATCTAGGCCTTGGGTTCATTAGCAAGCTAACATAACACTCTTATACCACTTGTATTTCAGTTATACAGAGGCAATGATTATAGAAAGAAATCTGAAACAGAAGTTGTGCATTTCTGCTTGACTCTTGCTTGTAGTTAGTTAAACTGACCTCTACTTTTTCCCTAGGTATTTATAAACTTGCCCAAGAGTATTAGAGATGTTTTTGATTCATTAGCAGCTCAGTAAAACCCTGTCTAACCCCTTTGTACACGGTTATACAGAACTGAAACCAAAAACTGCAAAACTAAGACATGAAACTGATACATCTATTTCTTTTTTTTCTTATCTCTTTTCTTTTGTCACTAATCTGACTTCTTACTTTCCCAATTTATTTAGCTTCTTAGTTAAGGGTATTAATGTAACTATATCCTCAAAATAAACCCACAACAACCTTGTTAATGCCACTGAAAATTCATTATACAGGAACTGTAATGTTGCAGAAAAAACCGAAAATACAAAAACTGATATAGCTTGTTCTTTCTCCTATCTCTGTCCATGAATTGATTTTCAATTCTCCCCCAACCTTCCTATTTAGTTACTTAAGTGTTTACCCAGGTTTCAGCCCCCAAAGATAGACCCACACAATCTGTTCCAGCTACTGAAATGTCCCTAACCAAAAATGCAAAGGAGCTGAAACCTGAAGCATGAACTTGATGCTCTCTTCGTTTTCTTTTTGTCAATTCATAAACATGCCTTTCAATTCATCCCAAAGTACTTATTTGCTTAACTAAGTGTCCTAGCCCATTGCTATCAGGTTTAACTCTATATTATGTATAGCAGTTTACAACTGTTTTAGTACCGTTTAAGACATTAATCACGCCAAACCACTATCATAACACCCCTGGAAGTGGAGTGTTAAGAAACAGAAGTTTAAAGAGTTAAGTATTGAGTTTCTGCACTAGTTCCCCTTGCAGATTTATACAGAATCTTTCTTAACTAATTTAACTTGTGGTTTACTCTTGGGTAGCTGGTACATTGATCACTTAATGTTTCAAACTTTATTAGCTACTATCCTAGAGCAGTTCCATACACATTCGTATTGTTTCTGAATTCGATTATACAGAGAAGGAAAGATTGCAGAATTTAAACTCATTTCTTCATTGGTTTTTTGTTAGCTGATTGTACAGAATTTTCTGAACCCATTTAGCTAGTTGTTTAATCCCACAGTAGCTGGCGCATAGGGTGCTCAACGCATCAGTATTTGTTAGCCATTAAACTAAGGCAACACCATCCCAATTTGACACTAAGAAACACAAAAATGAAGAACTAGAACTAAAATAGTGTACTACTGTAAACTATTTTCTGTTGTTTTCTAATTTGATTTCTAGAGTCTCTCACCTCATTGACTCACGTGATTAAGTGTGTTCTCAAGTTTTAGAATTCAAGAGCAGACCCACAATAGTCTGGACAATGTCCCCAAAAATTCCTCACACAGAAACCAACAATCTACAAATCTAAAATCATGAAACTAAAGCATGTTTTCTTTTCTGTTATTTTTCCTTTTTGTGTAATAACTTGTCTGCCAACTTCTCCCCCAATGATAACTCACACAGTCACGTGTTTTATTAACATTTTCAATCCCAACAACCTCACTGCTGTTATAGAGTCATCCTTATACCGAAACATGAAAAACACTGGATCTGATATAGTCTTATAATTTCTTTATCTTTCTGTTTCATTCCTGAGTGTTTACCCAACGGAGTAAGCGTCTTAACTTGGTTTTAATTAGCAAATGCAGGAGAGTTAAACACAAGAAGGGTTTGTTACAGGGGCTCACCGCACAAGAGGAAACCAACTGGAGCATCGGTGAATCTGTTACAGATTCTGCTTGGGAGTGCAGGGTGGGTTTCTTTCCATGCGCTTACGGTTCCACCTTCTTCCTCTTCTGTGATTTTGAGGGAAGGAGAGGTTGAGACATAAGAGGAGAGTGATTCAAAGTGTATTAGTTGGGTTCTCAGTTGGATGCACTTACTGATTTCTGCCTGGAATCTACGATTACACACAGAGATACAGGAGGGAGTTTATCTGAAACTGTTCTTCAATCCTGCATGCGCTGATATCCAATCCAGTGAGTGGCTGGTTTGTGACAGTTTCCTTCTTGTAAGAAGTTACCGGTGGTTAGAAAGGTTGAGTATGGAGTTCTTGGTACAGTAAAGAAACAGAAGTGAAAAGAAAGAAGAAGAGCAATGCTGATCAGTAGCACTTATCTGGACTTGGTTGATAACGCAAGGGAGCACAAAAGGAGCTTCTGCGGGTACTGAGGCGTGCGCATGCCGAGGAAGAGAATAGCATGGCTGGACAGGGACATTAGTCATATGACAGAATTCAGGAAGGACGGATACAGTGGAGTAGTTAAATGCTAATGGGTGAAAGTTCCAATGGGACTTTGTGCAGGTCTGGTGTGCTCAAACTCTAAGGTAAATGACTGTCTCTCAGATGGTGCTATGGAGAACAAGGAGGGAGTGATAGATTAATGTATGCACTAGAGGATGGTGGGAATAAATCCATGTTTGTTGTCGAGTTCTGATGTTGCTGTTGTATAATTTTTTTTTTTGCAATTGGAGTCGACAACAGCAGGAGCTCTTGACCGATTTTCTTCTTCTCTTTTTTTGTTCTTTAAATTCCCCATCAGGCATTAGGAAGCAAGGAAATCAATGCAGGATTACCTCTAGTTATTAAGTGTAAGAAATCACAAGTTACAAGGCAGTGGGTCGCATAATGAGAATCATAAGAAAAAAGAAGGAGTGTAGTGCTACTGCACAGAAGCTTGTGGCTTGGTGATTTCACGACAGAGAAGGGATCGGGAGCAAGGATCTCGAGAATCAGACTGTTTTGTTTGCTTCATTTTTTTGTAGTTACCATTGTAATCTTGCAACTTGTTTTAATTCGTGAGTATCTACTATCGAATTCGAGGACATCTCAACTGGTTAAGGCATTCGGGAAGGTACAAGAGGTTCCGGGTTTGAATCCCGGCTAGAGCATGTTTGCTCTTTTCTTTTTCTTTTTTTCGTATCAGCTACTTAAACATGTCTATTTATATATATGTGTGGTTATATGATATATCGCGTTATTAGTTATATACACGACTATTTTATTTGTCACGTTGTTAGTTATATATATATACGACTATTTTATTATGCCCCGTTGTTGCTTATATATATAACGTTGTGATATTGTAACGTTGAGTACATGTTTATACCTATATGTATATATATTTATATGTGTATGCGACTGTATTAATATGTCACATTGTCATTTATGTACGTAACACCGATTGTATATATATACATATATATATGTACATATATATGCGTGACTATATTAACGTTTTTGGTTTAAAAGTGCGCATCCATACATACGAGTTTACGTTCACGTTTATAATTTGTCTAGGGTATATAGGATGTTCATACAATTTATTGGGCGCACTAGTGGTATTTATTTTACGCACCGATATGTACGTGCGGTATAAGTATCCGTTTGGATCTATATTTTAAATACCATAATGTTTCATGGTAATTGTTGCACATAAATTTAATTTAAACTTCATCAACTTAAAGTGGTAATTACTCGGGGTATTTCAATAAACCACAACTTATACCGAGTATCTCATATCCTAATACATCATACTAACATCTCATCCATTTACTAAACGAGTGTACATGCACAACTCGTGTAACAATGTAAAAGCAACCCGAAGTACTCTACCCGCTCCTACTCTCAGGTTGAGTCCTCGTCTGGCACCTACCTGGAAAGTTTAAATCACAGGCCCCAAGGGGCTCAGCACATTGCTGGTACAGAAAACGTGCAGCCCACAAGCTAACAGGGCTACACACAACTACTTTATCGTATACATGCAGTTGGTTATTCATACAGATAATAATAAGAAGTACAATAACAAACAACACACCCATGTGAAACATTCACAGTTCCAATAAATCGAACATCGTAATGGATGCCCATTAATGAGTAAGTTAGATTCCTAACTCCTGAGGCCTGAGAATTGTTTATTTCTCGTGTTTGACCATACCTTATAAGTGTCAACCATTCTCTTAAAAGAACTGGTTGTTCTTTAACTGAATTGTTTATTTTTGTCGGGTCAAAGTAACCCTAGCCAATGAGTTACTAGCTCTATTGGGTTAATAAACATAAATTCTTAAGTTATGAGGGATGTAGGCTAGACCCTCCCGCGCCTCCTGAATTTGCCTCCCACCTCGAACTGTTCACTCGAGATGGTCAGGTCTGTTTGTCGACCCTAGGCGACAAGTCATAGACGAGCCATATGCAGAAGACGGATCTGATACAGATGCCGACCTCCTAACCTAAACATGCATGACCGGAGTCAGTCGCGGATTCCTCTTCCCCCAAGTTCCAGTTAGTTGAAGTCTCATTGACAATTGTTAGTTAAACCCCTCTCGGTATTAACCAACTAACAACATGGAGTATTTATAACCTTATACAATTGCTACTAAACATAGTTAATGAACAAGCTCTGAATCTAGTCATGTTAGTGTGCAATGGACACACGATAACAATACAGTAGATCGGTTTCATGCTTAATCTTGTTTGGTCGTATCACAATAACACATAACACACAAACTGAGGTAGACCCCGTTAGCAAGCAAGCTACAATAATCCCATACCATACACAGGAGATTGGCTAGCTCTTAATACCACATTCGCCTAATCCGCCGAACGCCTCCGACTATCTAGATCTGTAACCAGAACTAGTATTAGTATCATGTATCTTAGAACTAATTTGGTTCTCTTTTCAACTTAAACCTCTTTCTAGGTTAACCCGGGTATAATAGTTTATCGTTAAACGGGTTCGTTCATTTTGGAGCGTTTTCAAGCTCAATTCCAATTCATTAACATACTAATGTCGTTAGCAGCTATTTAGTTGCACAGTTAGCAACTTTAGACTTATACGGACCTTGTATTAGGTTTTAGTATTTTTCACTATTCATCCATATTTCACTATTCATTTAGACGGTCTCGTATTCTACTATTCATTTATACGGTCTCGTACTTTACTATTCACATATACGTCTCGTATTTTACTGTTCATGTATACGTCTCGTATTTTACTGTTCATGTATACGGATACTATTCACGTATACGAATACTATTCATGTATACGGGTACTATTCACGTATACGAGTACTATTCATGTATACCAACATTTTTCGTATACGTCCGTATGATACTCCGTATCATACGTATTTATTTCTTTTTCCCAATATAACTTGTATTTTCTTTAAAATACTTTAAGTATTGATTTCTCCCATACTTATTAAATTACGGGTATACCCTCGTATACCTTAAGTTATATACGGGTCTCGTTTAACCCCGTCTTAACTCTGTTTCTTTAACAAATTGTTTCTAAATTCATTATTTAATTTCCTTAACCTTCTAAACACATAAAAATGTGTTATTTACATTCCTTACCCATAGTTTTTCTCTTAATTTCTATTTTACTCATAATAAGTTCTAAACTTGTTATTTTTATTTCTAATTTCTTCCAAAGTCTTTCTTAATTAATTTCTTCTATACTTTTGGTCAATTACCAAAATATACCCAGGGTTGACCAGTCTTTTACGGTCAAACCCCTAACTTTCCAAAATTTACAGTTTTACCCCTAAAGTTAATTTAACTTAACCCTTTATTCCTTAAACATTTTATTACCTAATCTTTTGCTATAATATTTATTCTAACTCATCTAAATATTTATAAACTGTCATTGACCATGTTTGACCACGTTTGACCAGTAAAATTACCATTTTACCCTTGTGGTTTATTCTTTCATTTATTAACCAATTTAACTCCAGTTAATTTCTAATTTTCGTAACTAATTTTCCTACAGATTTTTGAACATCAAAAATCATTTTAAACATCTCTAAATCACCAGATTTATTTATCTAATGTTATACTATATATACCTTCTTTTACTAACCTTAAACACACCAAAAACCTTATAAATTCCTTATAATACTTAAAAACTCTTTATAAATTGCAAACTTAATTCTACAATTATTTTCTCATCATCTAAACTCTCAAAAATTCCATATTGACCCCATTAATTTTCGGTATTCACCTTTAGGTACCAAAACTTCTTAAATTTTACATATTACTCTTAACTACTCTAATTCCTTTAATTTAACTAAGTTAGATAATTTTTCTAACTCATTAATAAGCCCTTAATTTTCGGCCATATTGAAAATTCATAGTATATGAATTTTTCTTGTATATTATGATAGCTTATATTAAAGCTTATATCATAAGGAGTATAATTCTAATTTTAGATTTACAAAATATTAACATTTAATGTGTCAAAAATTAAATCTAACACACTTATAATTTTGGCAATAATAAACAAGATGAACAATATATTAGATCATATATAGATCAACAATTAGAACCTTGAAATAGGTAGTTGTAGGATTTACCTTGTATATTAACCATTAGCTTAATATTTAAGCTTGATTTCCTTAGAAATTTTGACAACAATTTGCTAGAGAAATTGGCTCCAAAATCATAGAATAAGATGAAGAATAAGGAGGGTTAGTAACCCTAGGCACTCGGCCTTGATGAAAATAAAAGAACAAAGAGTTTCCAAGAAGGCAATGTTTTACCTCGAGAATCAAAGGCACTTCTTCGTGGTTTTTTCTGAGAATATGGGGGCTCATGAGCTATGGTTGTAAATCTCTTTGAAAGAGGATTCCAACGAGCTATCAAGCTTGTTATTTGGAGTTAGGACGAGAAAGTTATGATTTCTACAAGACTAGGTGTGCTTTAAGGTTCTAATCTAAGAACAATGAAGTTTTTGTGATGTTTCTTCAAAGAGAGGAGGATCTACGAGTTTGGGAGCTCTCATAATGATAGGTAAGTGTCTGATTAATGAATTACTCCGGGGACAAGGTGATATGACATTCAAGGAAAGTCATGGTAGGTAAAAAGTAAGCAAAATTGAATTTTAACACCTTTATGACTAATGCCCATGTCGGCCAGCCTAGGTCAATGTTTGACCCGAATTTTTTTTGTTTCTCCCTTGTATTTATGTAATATCAGATGCATTAATATTGTACATAAGGACTTATACCATGTGTTAGGTATGTTACATAGCCAAAAATGCCTTAAAACGCCATTTTATGTGCTTCCGGGTTCACATTGATTATGCAATTTGTTTTGGATAGTTTAAATGTGTCCTTAATATATTTACAACCTTTAGAAACTTTGTTCATGAAATAGCATGTTGCTCATTCCAATTTAAACCAAGTCGTTTAGTGGTTTCTCCTTGACTTTCGTCAGTTTAGTACCTGTTTTACTGTGGACTTTGTATACTTAATTTGTGTGTATACGCAATGGCTCCTATGACCATTTAATTTTTGTTCCCTTATTTATTTATGTTATTTAGGCTCATTAGCCTTTTCATTCCATGTATACATGCTTAAATCATATTTTTCTTTAAAGCACATTTTTGTGCTCTAAGGTGCGTTTTTGGTTTAAACGCTAGTTCCACTTAATGCGTATTACTAATCTTAGGGATATTTCATAATTGAAATCTCTTGGGAACTTATTGGTAGTTCCCTAATTTAGTTGTGCTCTTTAAAACACCTTTTGATCTAATTGTTCCTAAAAAATGTTTTGGTGTAAATTGTTGTTTAACACTTCTTTTAATGTTTCTAAGGCATGTTCTAGCCCTAGTATATCCTAATTAGATAGTTCATTAATATATTAAGGTTTGGGGTATTTCACTTTTGTCTTTGATTTTTTTCTTAAGCTTGAGAGTTATCTTTGTGTGGTGCCTGACTTGTTGTATGAGCTAGAAGCTCTAGCGTGAGCTCTCCTAGATAGGTGCCCGACCGGTTGGGCACATGTCACTAATCGAGTGCGCTTGCAACCTTGCATGCGAAGCCACTCCTTAGCCTGTCTATCTTAATACTGAAGCTTAACAAACATGTTAAATACACAATACAAGGTTTGCTATCATCAAAACTTAAAGGATCTTGACTTAACAATTTCCCCCTTTTTGATGATGGCAACCTATGCAAAAATATATGTACTTGGCTATTTGAAAATTTGAGAGATTCCCCCTAAGAAGGATTCCCCTTGAGTTTGTTAAAGATAAACAAATTAAATTCCACAACAAAAGAAAACTTATTACTATAACCATAGTAGTAGAAAGTTCTTCACTAAGACGTTACACAACACAATGACAATAGTCATTAACACACAAGTACATATCTTCTTCTTTCCCCCTTTGCCATACAACAAAAATAGGGAACAACTACACGACGTAAGATTTTGTAAAGGCTATAACATTCCATAGATTATAAACTACAAGTAGGATCAAGATAGTCTATATGGAGTGATGTGTCTGGTGGTCCCATTCGATAACATCTAGGCCATAAGGTTCATTCTTCAAAAAGAAAGCTGTGAACAAAGGTGAGTCATCTTCGGTGGATTTGAACAAGGGTGATTTAGCTATGGTGGAAAGGTCTGACTCGACCGAATCTACTGTGATAGACGAAGCTGCAAGTGAGTCAGAGACTTATTGAATATAGCTTTGAGCGACGTATTTCTATGGTGTTTAGTGAAAATAAACTTGCGAATGGTGGACTGGATTGTTAGCTCATCTGAGCTGGATGAGCTTTGTGGAGTTTGAGCCATTTCGTGAGATGTGTAGCAATGATTGTGAGTGGCAAATGAAGTGAGCAAGTATTTATAGACACTTTGGATATGATCAACGACTGATCGGTGAGTGTTAATAAATGAGGTGCTACGTCTTGAAGATAGGATTAGTGGAATGGATGGGACTAAATATGTCTGATCATTTTGCATCTTTTAATCAAGGAAGAAGCAACTAATACAATAAATTATTTCGTAAATAAGATAATCATTCAATATAGGCAAAAGAACAGTTGCATTTGTATTGATGTCAAAAGATTTAATTCAAAACAAATAGTCAATGGCACTACAAAAATATAAAGGAAAAGGAAAAATCTAACTTAGAAACTAATGTTTCTCACGGTTTCCACTGAGGACTCTAAGAGACAAAGAACACTCAGGCTATGTGGGAATCTATAAAATATATTGCTCCTTGAACCATGTGATGAACACTTGATTCAGTGGAGACAGACTGCACAGCGGTAAGAGTGACTCTTACTCGCTGAAGAACGTTCCGAGCTCAAGTAGCTAGATTGGTCCCTGACCTGTCGTGGACCGGTGAGAGACTGCGCTTTCTCTTGTGTGCTGATGTCCTTGCTAGTGGTCAAGACTCTGACCTTGCTTTCTCGCTCTTTGGGGGCTTCTAGAGAGCTATAAGCTTATCTCCCTTAGTCTTGATCCCCATCTTGGGTTGTACCTTGGAGCAGATGCAATCCTGAGCGGTGCGCGCGCGCACTCGTGGAACCTTTCTGTGTCCACTCCTTTCTCTAGTAGTGCCGTGGTGACCAGTCCTCCAGGCACTAGACCTTGGTTGACATAGCAACTCTCCTCAATTGTGAGCAGAATCATTGCTAGGGGATCAATCTTCTCCTTTGTCTTTAGTGCGTTCATCAACCTCGCATCCCTTGCATTGACTGTATAAGTGTGCTGATTTCTTGGGGTGATGTTATGGTGACCTGACTAAATAGAACCCTATCAAGAATCGACATGTCCGCAACATGGAAGTTCTTCATGGTCGCTCCATTGTTGAGCAGATTGACCATCTTTCCTCCTTGATGTCCTAGGTCATTCCAAGTTGTCTCCTTGCGAATGACCAGACCCTCGGGCTCTAGGTTGAAAGTCTTGAAAATCCAAGACTTGGAGATGGTGACTTGGACATTTTGGACCGTGGAGGTGAGGCTGTCATCATTGTCGTCGCTCTGGAGTGGTCCTAGATGTCGTATATGTTCCTTGAGCAGCTTGGTGTAAACTGGGATGGGCTCCTAGAAGAATTCAATCCATCCCTTGAACTCCAGTAGTTCCTGGATTTCTCCTAGACCCATTTGTTTCATCCATTCTAAGTACAACGTCTTTGGTAAGACGGGACAGGATCGGTCGTTGACATTCTCAGCCTTGATCAACGCTGGCTCTAGCTCCTTGAGCTTCTTCAAATGCTTCAAGGATTGTAGTGGTTGGGACTTGGCAACTGCCTTCTCTTCTTAAACAAGCTCCTCGAGTTCTTTAGCACGTGGAGAAGGACCCATCTATGTTTTGCCTTTTGCCTTCTTCATGTGCTCACGCTCCTCGAGCATGTATATGACAGGTGACAGTGAATCTATGTCGCTATCTCCATCCTTATGTTGTAGTTGAGGTGTTAGAGACCTGTCGATGACTGGTTCCCAAATGTGGCAATTAGGTTCGCTTCTTCTTCTGAGTTAGGCGTTGTTACTCCTTCCTTTTGGCCTTTCTCTTATACTGAGGCATCTTTTGTGATGGCTTATCACTCTGAACCTCCTCTTCCTCCAGTTGTTGAACAACTGCCTCGACGATAGCTGAGGGAGTTGCTTCTTCGTCATGGGTGAAGTGCAACTTGCGAGTTGCTCTTTCCGGAGTTGAGTGAGCCTTTTGTGGATCTTTTTGTTTTTGAGCACGCCTGGATGCGCGAGTCACACGACTGGTTGTAGCAGTTGAATGGCTTTTAGATTTCTTTGTGGTGATTTTGGAAGTTGTCGGTGAAGGAGCAGAAGAGAACAGTTTCAGTTTTTCTGTAGGACTATGATTAGGAAGAATAGCAGGTTTAAAGATGCCGGATTTAATGAGGTAGTGGGTTTTGGGAATATGGGTTCTTATATACTCTACTTCACTAGCTAGTAGCTCGCCTTCTTGCACCACTTTTATCGTGAGTTGATCTTCCTCTTCCTTTGTCAAGTGAGTTGGTGATTGATAAGTGTGAAACATATAGGCTTTTAAAGGTTTAATTACCTTATAATCTGCTATAATTTAAGCAATGTTTCCCACTTATTCTGTGTTTTTCCTAAGATTGATGTTTTGATATGAACTGATGCACTTTATATGTTAAATATAGGAAAAACCTAGAGAAATGAAGATTTTACATCATAAGGATTACAACGCAACAAACGGGGAACAAATCAGGGAAAGAGACACAAAAATTGGTCGTGTCCGGGTCAACCTGGCTGGACGCAGAACCGGACGTCTCACGTCCGGATCTGTGTCCGGGTCAAGTTAGCCGGACGTGACCCAAACGAGAATTCTGTGCCCTGTCCGGATCCGGACAGCGATCCGGACATATTCCGAGATTCAGATACAAAACCGCTGTCTCACGTCCGGATCCGGACACGGTCCGGACATGTTTCGAGTTTTAGATCTAGAGGTTCTGTGTCACGTCCGGATCCGGACACAATCCGGACGTCACACAGCTATGAAAAATAAAAACGCACTCGTACTGATAATTGGGCTTTCGGCGCAATTATCAGACGGGTGGCGCAATTATCAGACCTCAGTATTAATTAACGGAGAGCCATGCTCAATAATGAAGGAGACACCAACTCCACTAATATGTGTCTATTCTCCAAGGCTATTTAAGGAGTTATCAGCCTTCATTGCAAATCGCACCTGACTCTCTAAGTCTCTCTATTACACAATCGTCTCTTCTCCCTCTCTACACAACATCTCTTCCACGATAAACCATCCATCTCCATTCATAAATCCTTCTCCGTAAACCTTCACCCTCACTCACAGACAAACCCTGCTCGCAGCGCTTCATTTACCCGCGTCCGGATTACGTCCGGATCCGGACAGCACCAGGACAACGTGTCCGGATCTACGTCCGACCCAAGACAGCCGGACGTGACTCAGACAATTGTGGAAATTGCAGACTCGACCACGGCTTCTAAAATCAGTTTTTCTGCTAAATCCCTCTATCCTTATGCTGTTTATATTGAGCATTGTTATTTTGTCTATGGCTGAGTAGTCTTTTAATTTCGGTTTACTATGTATCTCTAGAATAATTATTTCTGAACCTTTGTGATTTTCTGCAGTACAATAATAAAGTTCTTTCCCTTATGAATTCCTAGACTTGTTAATCTGATCAATTAAATAAGTTTATCAGTTTGTTAGCTTATAAGTGAGAACTGCGGCTATCAATTGACTACAGGGAAAGAACCGGTTAGTATAGAGATGGTAATTCCTCTAAAACACTAGCTGACCATTAATCTAGACTATACTTAAAGCAATTAGTAAACAGTGGATTCATAACGAGAGTTAGGATTCGGTCTTTGCTAATTAGAATTCGTGGAGCGGGAGACCGAATACGATTATCTTTATTCTAGGGTTTTATTCAGAATACTTAGAAATCACTTAGGGGAAGAAATTGCAATCTAGAGAGAAGTAGTAAACCGGAATTTCCTTTATCAAACAAAAATCAAAACAATTATTTACCTGTTGTTTATTGCTTTTTGAACTCTTTTACAACATTCACCATCACATACAAAAACCCCCAATTTCCTGTTATTTGTTTTGTGTGTAAGTAGAAATTAAACTAGCCGCTGCCTCCTTGGATTCGATACTCAGGGAATACTCCGAGATTTAAACTTGCTATAATCGACCGGTACACTTGCCGTTAGGTTAAACCCCCAGCACAATTTACCGTTAGGTTTTACCCCAACAAGTTTATGGCGCCGTTGCCGGGGAGGCACGGTTGCTTAGTTTAATTTTTATTTTTATTTGGTATTTAATTTTTTTTTTTGTTTTGCTTTTTAGTATTTTGTTTTTGTTTTATTTTATTTTCTTTTCTTGTTCATTTCTTAGCTTTCTGCAATTTGTTTCTTATTTTTGGTTCTAGTATCATTTTGTTTTACCCGATTGAGTTTACTTTTACAACTACTTTACTGTCAGTTATCTGATTTTGGTTTATGGTTAAAACTCGTTCTGAAGGAACTCCTGAATTTGATCTGGAACCTGAGATAGAACGACTCACAAGAAGAAGTCGGCAGGGACTGGTACTGGAGTCTGCAGTTGAACCAGAGGTGTTTCTCAAAACTCACCAGGGATACCTTTGTTCAAGAAGAAGAATCTTATGGACGGTATCAGCAGAGAAAGAAGGATGAACGACTACACTCGTCCGAATGTGGAGGGACTACATCACCAATAGTAATCCCTGCACTGCCGGAAGGAGTAGAATGGCAATTCAAGACCCATTACGTCACAATGGTCCTCAATGCGCCGCAGTTCAGTGGAACAGTCACTGAAGATCCAAATGTTCACCTCACCTCCTTCCTGCGATTGGTTGGAGCTTGTTCAACACCAGCTTCTCAAGAGGTAGCCAGGCTAACTTTGTTTCCTTTTTCACTCAGGGACAGGGCTGCAGAGTGGTTAAACTCCCTATCTCCAAACAGTATCACTTCCTGGACCGAGCTAGCAAACACATTCCTGGCGAAGTACTTCCCACCATCTCGCATGCTGACCATGAGAGGTGAGATCACCAACTTCAAGCAATACAGTGGGGAGACTCTTTCAGAGGCTTGGGAGAGATTCAAGGGAATTGTTCGAAGAGTACCGCACCACGGTCTGGGAGAGGAAGTCGTGCTACAGTCCTTCTACAAAGATCTTGATCCCCAGAGCCGTCTTTTGGTGGATACTTGTGCAGGAGGAAGCCTCATGGAGCTTCCAATCACTAGGATAAAGGATCTGTTGGAAACTCTTTCCAACTCGGAAAATCAATGGGGAGGTACTAGGGCATCTACTGAGGTTCCCCCAAGAAAGATAGCTGGAATCTATGAGGTAGATTCGAACACTCTTTTAGCTGCTAGGATGGATAGCATGTCTAAACAATTTGAGAAGATGTGTGCAATGATGAACCCTCAGTCAAGTGCAGCTGTTGTGACCGACTCTTTCCCACAGTGTGAGTATTGTGGTAGAAGTTCCAACATGTGTCAGTGTAGTCCTCAGCAAAATGAAGAGGTAAACTATCTGGGAAATAGGCAAGGGAACTTCTACAACAACCAAAACAATCAAGGGTATCAGCAGCAGAGGTTCCAGGGAAATAACTACAGTCAGAGGCCCCCACAGCAGAACACTCAGCATTTTCAGAGACCTCATCAAAATCAGCAAATGCAGAACCAGCAGGCACAGAAACAGCCAGCTAGTGTGAGTTCAAGTTTGGAGGATATGATGCGGGAGTTTATCCTGTCAACCAATAGGAAACTCGAACAGCAAGAGAGCATAAATCATGAGAACAAGACATTCATCTTGGAGCAGAAAGCCTTCAACAAACATCTTGAGACTCAGATTGCCCAGCTGAATGAAAATTTTTCTGATAGACCTGCAGGGGCTCTACCTAGCCAGCCAGAGAAGAATCCTCGCGAATATGCTAAAGCAGTGACTTTGAGGAGTGGCAAGCAGCTTGATCCCTCAATCCCTGAGGCTGAGAGCACTCCGGCTGAAAAAGACAAAGTTGTTGGTAAAGAGGTAGAATCATCAAAGGACCAGAGTCAGAAAATACTCCAGTGATAATAGTGCACAGAAAGATAGTGAGCTGACCGGCGAAGTTGTCCAGTCTTCTAGATCATCACGACGAGCGGTCCCTGAGCTCCCAGTACCATTCCCAAATCGATTGAAAAAGAGAGACCTCGACGAGCAGTTTGGTAAGTTTCTTAGCATCTTTAAGAAACTAACAATTTATTCCCTTTTCAGATGCTTTGACGCAGATGCCTATCTATGCGAAGTTCTTGAAGGACATCCTTTCAAATAGAAGGTCATTAGTTGAGAAGGAGAGTGCAATTGACAGAAAAAGTTTCTGCAGTGCTTAGCAAGAACCTCCACCAAAGCTCGATGATCCCGGCTTGCCAATCATTCCATGCTCAATAGGTAATGTCGATTGTGGTAAGGGTCTCTGTGATTTGGGAGCTAGCATTAATTTGATGCCTTTATCCATGTATCTTAAGCTTGGATTAGGAGAGTGTAACCCTACTCGCATTACTTTACAATTAGCAGATAGATCCATTATCTTTCCAAAGGGTGTGGTTAGAGATTTGGTTGTTCTGTTGGTACTTTTGTTTTTCCTGCTGATTTTGTGATTCTAGATATGGAGGAAGACAAGGAAGTACCCTTAATTCTTGGACGCCCTTTCATGCGAACAGCTAGGACCCTCATTGATGTTGAGGGTGGTAAGATTATTTTGAGAATGCATGATGAGCAGTTAGTCTTTGACATGTCCAAGGTTACTAAACATCCTTCTGACGTACATGCCTGTTTTAGTCTAGATGCTATTGATTCTTTGATGCAGGAATATATCTTTGGTCCAGCTGAATTAGATGAGTTAGAAAAGTGTTTAATTAATTCTTTTGATGGAGCTCATGAGGATCCAGAGATTGCTGAGGTTGCATTCCATTTATCAGCTGGTAGGCCATTTCGCAGGGGTGCTCATATGGAGAAGGAGAGATTAGAGCGAGAACCTAAGGAGTTGATTCCTTCCATCAAAGCACCACCCACCTTAGAGCTGAAACCTCTTCCTAGTCATTTAAAATATGTCTTTTTAGTTGAGCCCTCTGGTTTACCTGTTATTATCTCTGCAGATCTAACACATTCGCAGGAGGAGCAACTTTTGCAGGTACTCAGGAAGAACAAGGAAGCAATTGGATGGTCTGTTGCTGATATCAAGGGGATATCAGGAAATTTCTGTACCCACCGCATTCACTTGGAGGAAAACTGCAAGCCAATGGTTCAACCTCAACGACGTTTGAATCCTAACATGAAAGAAGTGGTGAAGAATGAGGTAATCAAACTTTTGGATGCAGGTATCATCTATGCTATTTCAGATAGTGAATGGGTGAGTCCTACACAGGTTGTACCAAAGAAAGGGGGATTTACTGTCATCCCCAATGAAAAAGGTGAACTAGTCCCTCAAAGGACTATTACAGGGCATAGGGTGTGTATTGATTACAGGAAATTAAATGCTGCAACTAGGAAAGACCACTTTCCTCTTCCTTTCATTGACCAAATGTTGGAAAGGCTTTCAGGGCATAAGTATTAGTTTCTTGGATGGTTATTCTGGTTATTTTCAAATTCCTATTGCCATAGAGGACCAGGAGAAGACCACGTTTACATGCCCCTATGGAACATATGCCTACCGACGCATGCCTTTTGGATTGTGCAATGCGCCAGCTACCTTCCAGCGATGCATGACTGCCATATTCTCTGATTATCTTGAGAAATGTATCGAGGTATTTATGGATGATTTCTCTGTGTTTGGACTAACGTTTGATTCATGTTTGGAAAATTTAGATCAAATTCTAGCCAGGTGCAGAGAGACTCATCTAGTACTGAACTGGGAGAAGTGCCACTTCATGGTGCAAGAGGGCATTGTGTTGGGTCACAAATATCAAGCAAAGGTATTGAGGTAGATAAAGCCAAAATTGAGGTCATTGAGAAGTTACCACCACCAGCCCAGTAGTAAAGGATGTCAGAAGCTTCCTAGGTCATGCAGGGTTCTATAGAAGATTCATAAAGACTTTTCGAAAATCTCAAAACCTCTGTGTGATTTACTAATGAAAGATGCAAAGTTTGAGTTTACGCAGGTTGTCTTGACGCATTCAACACAATAAAGGAAAAGTTGGTGACTGCCCCTGTAGTTATTGCTCCTGATTGGTCCTTACCCTTCGAGATCATGTGTGATGCGAGCGACTTTGCTGTGGGAGCGGTCCTCGGTCAAAGGCACGAGAAGGTACTGAGAGTTGTATTATGCCAGCAAACACTCAATGACGCTCAGAAAAACTATGCCACCACAGAAAAGGAGTTGTTGGCCATTGTCTTGCTTGTGACAAGTTCAGACCATATATCATCGGGAGCAAAGTCATCATACATACTGATCATTCTGCTTTGAGGTATTTGTTCCAGAAAGCTGATGCTAAGCCCCGGTTGATCAGATGGATCCTACTCTTACAGGAGTTCGACATTGAGGTGAGAGACAAGCCCGGAGTACAGAACGGAGTTGCTGATCATTTATCACGGATGCAAGTTCCTGATAACGGTATACCAATTAATGAATATTTTCCTCATGAACTAGTATATGCAATTGGTTTTAAGGAGGACCCTTGGTATGCCGATATTGCGAATTACCTTGCTAAGCAGATTTTGCCACAAGAAATGTCGTATCAGCAGCGAAAGAAATTCTTTTCTACTGTTAAGCAATACCGGTGGGATGACCCATTCTTATTCAAGTTTGTGGTGATGGAATTATTCGTCGGTGTGTCCAGAGACTGAGATTCGTGACATCCTTATCCACTGTCATTCAAGAGAAGCTGGAGGCACTTCGGGCCAGCCAAGACAGCAGCTAAGGTATTGGAGGCAGGTTTCTTTTGGAAGACGCTCATAAAGACTGCCATACATTTGTGTCCACATGTGATAGCTGCCAGCGCCAAGGTAACCTTTCACGTAAGCTTGAGATGCCTTGAATTACATCTTGGAGGTTGAGCCATTTGATTATGGGGGATTGACTTCATGGGGCCATTTCCTTCTTCACATTCGAACCTCTATATCTTGGTAGCTGTAGATTACGTTACCAAATGGGCTGAAGCAGTGGCTGCACCGACTAATGATGCAAAGGTTGTGCTGAAGTTTTTGAAGAAAAACATTTTCACTAGGTTTGGGGTACCACGGGCAATCATAAGTGATGGAGGATCGCACTTTTGTAACAAGCAGTTTGAAGCCTTGCTGCAAAAGTATGGAGTGAGACATAAGGTATCCTTACCCTATCATCCACAGACCAATGGGCAAGCTGAGGTAACTAACAGGGAGATTAAGTGGATTCTACAGAAATCTGTTAGTTCATCCCGTAAGGATTGGTCTATGAAATTGGATGATGCCTTGTGGGCCTACCGGACAGCTTATAAGACACCTTTGGGAATGTCTCCTTACAATTGGTATTTGGAAAAGCATGTCATCTTCCGGTGGAACTGGAACATAAATCTTTTTGGGCACTTAAAGTTCTGAATTGTGATCTTCAGAAGGCCGGTGAGGAAAGGAAACTACAGTTGTGTGAACTGGATGAATTCAGAGAAGAGGCCTATGAAAATGCCAAGATTTACAAGGAACGAACTAAGAGATGGCATGAAATTGCTTGTGAAACGAGATTTCAATTGGTGACCGAGTGCTAATGTTCAATTCAAGACTGAAACTATTTCCGGGAAAGCTAAATCTCGCTGGTCCGGTCCATTCACAGTTACAGAGTTTCCCCTTATGGAGTCATTGGTGTGGTCAACGAGAAAGGGGAAGCATTCAAGGTTAATGGATCACAGCTGAAGTTGTACCAAGGGAGCGATGTTGATATGGTTCATTCAACACTTTGGCTCCGGGATCCTGACTCTTCAAACTGATGCACCAAGGTCTAGCCAAAGACCGAAAAGACGGGCAGCTTGGTGGGAGGCAGCCCACCAGTATAAAACTTCTCTCTACTTTCTTTTTACACTTTCCTTTTACCTGATATACTGTACTTTTAATCTATTGAGAGTTTTTATAATTTTTAGCATGAGCCCAGATCCCCGATTTCAATAATAACTCTGCCTGTCTCCACTTGAGTTCTTCTGGTTTTGCAGATAATCTTTCAGGTACTTCATCTAATGATAAACTGAACTCAAGTGAGGAAATATCATGGCAATGTTCATCACGATCAGGGAGTCCTTAACACTCTTGCTATTTTATTTATGCATTTCGTGTTTGTTTATTTGTTTAATTATTTTTGGAAATGTTTTTATTTTTAAAATAATGAGGTGTTTTAGATTAATGGTTTTTTAATTTAATAATATATATATATATATAAAAAAGTTTTCAATGTGTCCGGCTAAATCCAGCCGGACGCAAATCCGGACTCTAGACCCTATTGTGTCCGGCTAAGTTTACCCGGACGTTGATCCGGACATGTAAAAAAAAAAACGTTTTCAACGTGTCCGGCTAAATCCAGCCGGACGCAAATCCGGACATGAGAATGTAATTAAAAAAAAAAAAAAAATTCTGATTGTTTTCTAGGTTAATGTTCTACTGTTTATTGTTATTATTTGCCATGTTTGGATGTTTTAATGCCTTGGTTCTCATAGAACAACTATGTGCCAGAATATGTTCAAATAGAACATGCTGCTCGATCGGTTTCGGGTATTGGTGCATTATTTGCTTCTCTTTTCTTGCTGTTTAGGTTTCTCACTGCATTTGTTTATCGTTTAGAAACTCGCAACTTTTGCTCTGGACGACACGCATACTGTCTGTGACTCATGAGGAATATCTCGACCCCTGAAAACTTCAAGTGTGAGGAAGAACATCTTCCTCAATCTATAACACCAGGGGAGTCTCAGTTCCTAATTTACTTATTGATGTTCCACCTTTGTTGTTGGGTTATTATTGCATATGTCATTATGAGTATAGCATGTTTTGAAAGATCTTTTCACTTTTTTCTATGAACAATGAGGACATTGCTCCTCTTAAGTGTGAGGAAGGAAAGACCTTTCCCTGAAAACATGCTAGTTGTTCTTTAATGCCACACTTGCTTTTTGCTGCTCTAATGACTGTGCACACCGAGTGAAATTAAACCAAGTGAAACGAGGAATCTTTTTGCTGATGAGGTTTGATAAATAATTTTATTAAAAATACTCTTTTTCACTAAAAAGGTGGATTGGCTAGTTGTGGAAACCAGATTATTTTAGCTTGGGATTTTGGAAATGAAGTGAATGTTTGGAATGAAAAGGATAAGGCAAGGTACTCCACTGATCAAAAATTTTTCCTAACAATAGCAGGCCTCGTCTATCCGGTTATTAAGTCTTAAGGGTGCCTTAACACCTATCTACCTAAGGTCTCGGGATCTGGGATAGTTGGCCCAACACCATTCAAGGATAGAGAGAAAAGTCTGGGTTAGGAATAACTCTGCAATCTCAATATTATTGTTTTATATCTTGAAGAAAAAATGTTCGCACAAAAAGATTGCAGTTAAATTTTGATCATGAGTGCGTGGTGTTGAAAGGTATTGCGGAATAAGGCATTACTTCACACCCCTTGTCATCCAAAGGTTAGAGGAATGAAAATTGGTGGAAAGTCCCAAGCTAAGTTAACTTGTTTTCTACAATCTAGTTTCTCTATGCTTTTACAAAATTGTTCTTCTTTCACTGTTTGTGAAAACCTACCTCTAAAGAGCAAGATTATTCTTTCATTTGTCACTTTGCTTGATTTCCCTGCATTGTTTAATCTTGAGATTATGTGACGGTTTTAGAGAGATTCTTATTCTTTTTGCTTGAGGACAAGCAAAAGCTTAAGTGTGAGGAAGTTGATAAGTGTGAAACATATAGGCTTTTAAAGGTTTAATTACCTTATAATCTGCTATAATTTAAGCAATGTTTCCCACTTATTCTGTGTTTTTCCTAAGATTGATGTTTTGATATGAACTGATGCACTTTATATGTTAAATATAGGAAAAACCCAGGGAAATGAAGATTTTACATCATAAGGATTACAACGCAACAAACGGGGAACAAATCAGGGAAAGAGACACAAAATTGGTCGTGTCCGGGTCAACCTGGCCGGACGCAGAACCGGACGTCTCACGTCCGGATCTGTGTCCGGGTCAAGTTAGCCGGACGTGACCCAAACGAGAATTATGTCCCTGTCCGGATCCGGACAGCGATCCGGACATATTCCGAGATTCAGATCCAAAACCGCTGTCTCACGTCCGGATCCGGACACGATCCGGACATGTTTCGAGTTTCAGATCTAGAGGTTCTGTGTCACGTCCGGACCGGACACAATCCGGACGTCACACAGCGATGAAAAATAAAAACGCACTCGTACTGATAATTGGGCTTTCGGCGCAATTATCAGACGGGCGGCGCAATTATCAGACCTCAGTATTAATTAACGGAGAGCCATGCTCAATAAATGAAGGAGACACCAACTCCACTAATCTGTGTCTATTCTCCAAGGCTATTTAAGGAGTTAACAGCCTTCATTGCAAATCGCACCTGACTCTCTGAGTCTCTCCATTACACAATCCTCTCTTCTCCCTCTACACAACATCTCTTCCACGATAAACCATCCATCTCCATTCATAAATCCTTCTCCGTAAACCTTCACCCTCACTCACAGACAAAACCCTGCTCGCAGCGCTTCATTTACCCGCGTCCGGATTACGTTCGGATCCGGACAGCACCAGGACAACGTGTCCGGATCTACGTCCGACCCAAGACAGCCGGACGTGACTCAGACAATTGTGGAAATTGCAGACTCGACCACGGCTTCTAAAATCAGTTTTTCTGCTAAATCCCTCTATCCTTATGCTGTTTATATTGAGCATTGTTATTTTGTCTATGGCTGAGTAGTCGTTTAATTTCGGTTTACTATGTATCTCTAGAATAATTATTTCTGAACCTTTGTGATTTTCTGCAGTACAATAGAATAAAGTTCTTTCCCTTATGAATTCCTAGACTTG
This sequence comes from Limonium bicolor, assembly GCA_023374045.1. Lineage (NCBI taxonomy): Eukaryota > Viridiplantae > Streptophyta > Magnoliopsida > Caryophyllales > Plumbaginaceae > Limonium > Limonium bicolor. The sequence continues at coordinate 354,317,677 of CM041777.1, forward strand.
TTAATCTGATCAATTAAAAGTTATCAGTTTGTTAGCTTATAAGTGAGAACTGCGGCTATCAATTGACTACAGGGAAAGAACCGGTTAGTATAGAGATGGTAATTCCTCTAAACGCTAGCTGACCATTAATCTAGACTACACTTAAAGCAATTAGTAAACAGTGGATTCATAACGAGAGTTAGGATTCGGTCTTTGCTAATTAGAATTCGTGGAGCGGGAGACCGAATACGAATTATCTTTATTCTAGGGTTTTATTCAGAATACTATAGAAATCACTTAGGGGAAGAAATTGCAATCTAGAGAGAGAAGAAGTAAACCGGAATTTCCTTTATCAAACAAAAATCAAAACAATTATTTACCTGTTGTTTATTGCTTTTTGAACTCTTTTACAACATTCACCATCACATACAAAAACCCCCAATTTCCTGTTATTTGTTTTGTGTGTAAGTAGAAATTAAACTAGCCGCTGCCTCCTTGGATTCGATACTCAGGGAATACTCCGAGATTTAAAACTTGCTATAATCGACCGGTACACTTGTCGTTAGGTTAAACCCCCAGCACAATTTACCGTTAGGTTTTACCCCAACAGTGATTCTGTCGGCTGTATGTCGGTCACTTGTTGTGGTGAAGCTTCCTTGAGGACGGCTTTAGTTTTTGATCGAAGAGCAGTCTTGGGTGCCATTTTTAAGGGATTTGTACTGGACTTTAGAACTTTTCAATCGGGTGTTCTTTAGCGGCTGTGAGGCAAGGGTTCTTTGCACTAAGCTCACGAGAGTGTTTAAAGAGAGAATAGAAATTGCTTTGAATGCTTAGATAGATTAAGGGCAATAGTGTGACAAGAGCAAAACTCTCGTCGCCCTTTTATAGATATCGAGTGATGGTCGGCGACCGCTCCTCGTCCTCTTGCTGACATGTCCCAATGGTACTATTCATAACGGGTAGCGGTCATCAATCCGTTACATTTTTCCCATTTATATCCGTTGCACTCTTCTACTCTAACCTTACTTTTGTGGAAATGATGACATATCTGTTTCAAATAGTAGTTTGACATGTGTCTTATGCATTTAACCGTTAGTTCACTACTGAATGACAATATTATAGGTGTTGCTCACATGTCAATAACCGATCATGGGAAATAAAAGTCAGTTAATTGTGATTAATGAATATCATTCCAAGATCATGAACACTCTTATTAAATCTTTCTCTACTCAATGGCTTAGTAAAGATGTCAGCTAGTTGATTTTCGGTAGAAATGTACTTTAAACCAACTAATTCCTTTCCACAACAATCTCTAAGGAAATGATGTCTTATGTCAATATGCTTGGTACGAAAATGATGCACAAGACTTTTAGAAATAGAGATGGCACTTGTATTATCACACATAATTGGCAACGTACCTGTCTTGACTCCATAATCACCAATTTGCTGCCTGACTTGTTGTATGTGCTAGAAGTTCTAGCGTGAGCTCTCCCAGACAGGTGCCCGACCGGTTGGGCACATGTCATGAATCGAGTGCGCTTACAACCTTGCGTGCGAAGCCACTCCTTAGTCTGTCTATCTAAATATTGAAGCTTAACAAACATGTTATATACACAATACAAGGCTTGCTATCATCAAAACTTAAAGGATCTTGACTTAACAGAGGGTAAAGCTTCTTTTAAGGGGGATGAGATGAAATACCCGCAAATTGCGACATAAGATATATTTAATATATAGTTGAAATAAATGAGTTATTATATGGTTAGTCAGGAGTAATATTAACAAGGCCCAGGGAAGTTAAACAATTCTCTTACATTAAATCCCCCCTCTTCCGAAAATAATTATAATTGTTTACAAAACCCTTATTCTTACCAACGTTACTAATATATAATTATTCCCAACTTTTGTAGACTTTACAACTTCCTTTTAATCCAAAGAGTCCAATTCAAATTTCGCTACTTCCAATTAATTATTATTAATTCTAAGAGTTCGATTCTAACTTTAACTCTTCCTAAATTATTATAAATTTTATCATACTATCTCATATTCTTTTTCCTAGTAATCATATTTAATATTAAATATTTGTCCTACTCTCACCGTTGTCACGATCCCCACTCCTCTCCAAAATGACTTATTATAACTTATTTATTTCTTGTAGACCAAATCTCTCCTAGGAAGATATTTTACCCATCATTATCTTCCTTTAACGACTAACTATTCTTTTTCTCATCTTATTTCTAATTAGTAAAATACTCCTTGATTTTCTAACCCGATGAGTATAGACCGCTTTCAAATTGATTATAACGTTAATCACTCTTTATCTTCAATTATTATTTACACGTTAATTACTTTCTACCTTCAATTACTATTTACAACATTATTTATTTCTTTCCTTTTCTAAAAACAATTACATTAATTACCTAATCAATATAGTCCCTTTCCTCTATTTATTTCTATTTATAATCACCATCTATCTCATGATCGTCTTCATCTTCACCGCATCGCCATTATGCTCTTCTCTCTCTTCAAACTTCCAAAATTATCAAACTCTCGCTCTTGTATTCCTGCTACTGTCAAGCTTCTTCCATGGTGCCGGATTAGGTAGAACGGTAAGGGTAATTATCGGTAAGGCTTTGATATTATTTTGATTGTAATTGAGTGAGTCTCAGATTGTATCTCTATTCAAATTCTAGACCCTGATTTCTCTGACGGGCACTTCTAGTAGATTGGCTGAATTATCTTTGTAGTGGTGAGCGTATCCAGGTAAACATCTGTGCTCATCACCTTCTGTCTCGTGTGGTTTTGCAAAATGCCGATGGACTGAATAAAATGTTGTTTTGGTATTATTGGAATTCCGGGATTACTTTCCCCCGCGTGTTTTGGATACAATGGTTTTGCAAATAATATTGGTTGATGTTTTTGGGAGACTTTCACTAGATAAATTGTAGGATTGATGGTACCTTATGGTGCTCCGTGTATATTGATTGTACCTTATGGTACTCCATCGAATTGTCGGTACTTTGTACCCCGCGAATTTATATATAATTTTGCCTGCAGACATTACTTTCAGTTAAGCTCTACGATCTACTCCTTTGGGTCAAAAGTATCTTCTGAGGGGTGTGCACACTTAAGGACTTAGGGTGAGGTGGGATATTATTGTTGCGACCCCAATTCGGGTGTCGTCTGTGTATACTGATAATTGGATCCTGTTGAAAGCTCTCCCCCAAATTATTTTTGGCGTTTGTGATTTTGGATGTGTCTCAATTGGTTAACTTTTGCATGTGTATTGGTTTGCAAATATAAAACGAGTTTCAAAATGTATTTTACGTGTTGAGGCAATGTCAATTTCTCTGATTTGGCGATCCTTTGGCATTTTCAGTGTGTTGTTTTTTATCATAGGTATCTATGGCTGAATTGGGAATTGGGGACACGCTATCACCTAGTTTAGGATGGACAAGTTGACTTTCTGATTTGTTAAGTTGAGTTGTTGAATTGAAATACATTATTTTACAATGTTGGAAGCGTTTTAAAATTGTTTTGGTTGTATCAAGCCTGAGCACTCCATAGGTTTGAGTGTGGTGGTAACGCTACATTTATGTTGCTTTTGATTCAAGCTTTTGACTATATGTCCAGATGAATGTTCTGGATAATTATAATCCTGGTTAAAGCTTTCATTTGTTAAATCGATTGTCTTTCCATTGTGTTTATTTGGTATCTGATGCTGTCTAAACTTACTGAAGTATTTCTTTATCTATTGACATTGATTTCAAACATCTTGGTGTTTTCTGACTCTGTTATCGTACTGAAAACTGCATTTGAGGAGCTGTCTGAACGTCCGTCTGGACATCAATGTTCGGACAGGCCCCGAGAGTTTCACTTGATTGTGCAGGATTGAGTGTGTCGAACATCTATCCGAACATCAATGTTCGGACAACATGCGAGGACGAGTCCACTTGTAAGTCTCGACCTAGGTCCGAACTTACAAGCTCAGACCAATGTGCGGACCATGTAAAATTTTTTCGGAACTTTTGATCTTCTACTTCTGTCCGAACATCAATGTCCGGACACAAGTTCGGACACTTTCGTTTTCTGATTTTTCAACTCTCAACTTGTGTCTGAACATTAATGTCCGGACACAAGCTCAGACTTATTCTGTTTTCACTCTCGACTTGTGTCTGAACTTCCAATGTCCGGACACAAGTTTGGACGTCACCAATTTCCGGTTTTCTAAACTCTCGACTTGTGTCCGAACTTCCCATGTTCGGACACAAGTTCGGACTAGAATTGTTTTGCACTTTTATGACTCATTTCGAGTCCGTTTTTGGATCCGTTTGCGTCATTAGAATCGTATTTTCGCAAGATCTTGGGTGTTACATGTATAGTCCAAAATGGGCATTAAAACCTCACATGAAATAATGGACTAAAGAGAGAACAATTATAAGGGGATAAACAACTCCTAAAGTTAATGTAAACACATAATACATTAATACATGATTTAAGATCAACACCATGTGAGATAAATATGTAACATACAATATATTGTTACAATGAATAGTAAAGTATACTAAATATTTAAAAAACACAAAGAGTACACTAGGAATACACCTTAGAACAGAGTAACAACACATGTAACAACCTAACACATGAATAAGTCCATTTGTACAACATTAAGTCTCTAATATTACAAGACTTGATGAGTCATCAAAACCCACCAAAATATCGTATTTTAGGCGGTAATGGATGAATGGTCCAAGGGGGATTCATCCAAAACTAGCTTTAAGGAGATAAAATATCTAAGGTAAGTTATGACTCATCATTTTACATTTAATGCCAGAGTAAAGCAAGACTTCATCCTCCCTCCTATCTCTCGTTGTTGGTCATCCCCTTCCCTCTCTCTCTTGTTCTTCATTTTCTTCCAAGTGTTCTTGAAGAACTCATCCATGGTGAGCATGGTAACTTCAGATTTCACCTTTCTCACTCAAAACTCCTCATTCTTTATCTATAAGCCAAGGGGAGCTTAGATCTACCTTTCTTCCGTTCAAGAATTCAATTTCTAGCATTATTTTACAAAGAAATTTGGCCATCATGCTTGGAAATGGAGTAGAAGCTTAACTCCACCTAAAGAAGGTAAACATGTGCTTTAAGCTCCAAGGGTTCATTTGATTTAATTCTGTCCAAAATTGGTGCTTCCTTCTAACCCAATTTCTTCATCTATTTCATACACAAATTGTGTTCATCTTCCACACCAAGAAGGGCCGAAAACCAGCACCAATTCTACCTAAGGTAAATCCTTTAAATTTAGGGTTTTTAAGTGTTAGATCATGTTCTACACTTTATTCCACACATGTAATCACTTCCAACATCTTATTATAGTGAGGCCAAATTATTAGAGGATGAAAAATCAGATTCCTTGAGCTTTAAGGTAAAGTTTCAACCTTATAACTCATTTTAAGCCTTAAAGGCCTAGATTCTTCCTTTGGTTTGTTATGGTGTTAAATTACCGTAACATTGTGCTTTATTCTCTTATGATTTATGTGGAAAAAGTGTAGTTTCAAATGACATAAGTTGGTGGCCAAAAGTTCAAGGATTTCTAAGGGAAAAACTTGTTTTAGAGAGTAAACCACTAATCAATGTCTTGAGTACTTTGAACCTTCATTAATCTGTTTGGTTGAGCAAGAAATTAATTTAGACCCTTAAATAAATATAGGGCTGAGAGCACAGTGTTGGAAAAGTTCCATTTGGGGATAAAGAGGTAAGTCCCAAAGTTAAGCTTAATTTTATGTCATTAAGTTGATTATTGTAGGATTTGGAATAATGGCTGAATGTCTAAATGAAAAATGGTAAAAAAATGACTAAGAAACAACATAAAACATTAATGGAACATTTGGCTAAGTTATGTCGTGGTTAATGTACAAAACATTTAGTTAAAAGGGCTAAATTGGAATTAATGGGAAACTATGGGCTATAATAAATTAAAGCCGTGGCTAATCTGTAAATTAAGTGTAATTTGGTGTATTTTGAGCTTATATTAAACTTTATATGGTATCCAAATGTTTAGGCTAGCATTTATAAGGTTTTTGTAACATAAAATGTTATAAAAGCATATATTATAAAATATAATGCTAAGATGCCAAAAATCTGAGGTTAAATGGTGAATTAAATCATTTTGGGGACTTAGAAATAATATCTAAGGGATTGGAAAATGTTTGGTGCATTTAAGTTCTGAGAATGACATAAAAATGAATTATAAAGTTTATATAATTATATAATAAACTTTGGGCGATGTAAAGGTTGTAAAATGTAAATATAATAAAATTGGGGTGCTAAGAACATAAATAGGCCGAGAGTGTGCTGTTTGGTTGGAAAGAAATGGAAAAATATAAGTTTAAGAAGCTTTAGGGTCAAATTGAAATTTCTAGGAAATATTAGGCCAAAACTGTCAATATGTAAAGTTATGTGTGTTAATGAGGAAATAAAGGTCAAATATAGGTTGGGTCACGTGTTGACCAAGTTAGAGGAATAAATGATGAGAAATGGAATTTAATAAGACATATAATGTAAATGTAAAGGTTATAAACATTATGGGGTGAGATTGTAAATAAAGAAAAATTGTGTAACAGCCAAATTTGAGGTGGGTTTGTTCTATAATTGTTGGAAATTAAGGCTGTGTTGGAAGTTTTTAAAGTATAAGAGTTGAAACTATAGGTTAAAAAGGAATTATGACATAATTGTAAAAGTTGTAAAACTTTAGGGCTCAAAACAGAAATATGAGAAATATAGTGTGAAAGCCAAAAAAATTAATGTGCGGTCTGTAGGTGATTACCAAAAGATTAAGGTTAGACTTGGAGTTTATCAAAGATACAAATGAAATTAAAAGGTGGTGACATTTGTAGTAAATTGTAAGATAATAAAAATGAGTGTGGCTAAAGTGTAATATTCAAAAGTTTGGGGAAAAAAACCAGTGATACAGAGAGTATATGTTCTGTTTGAAATGTTTGAATGAGTAGGAATTGGAATTTTGGAATATATAAATAAGGAATAGAAACTATAGGTTATATAAGTGTTAAGGTATTTAATTGTAACACTTTGTATTATTTTGGGGGTTAAAGTGTAATAAATGAAATACTGGTGTATAAGGGCATATGTATGCGTGACAAAGCAGAAAAATAGCATAAAGTTTAATAAGATAATTATATGACATTTGGAAGAATAAAACATACCATATAAACAATTGTAAGTGTATGTAATATATATATATATATGTATGTATATATTGGATTGTAATATATAACTAAGAGGAATAATATAATATAAGTGTCGCATTTGGAATTATAAGAACACATACATATATATACACAATATATATATATAAATATATATATATATAATTCGTAAGTTGTAATTAAAAAGGAAAACCGTATACAAGGAAACATTATACGAGAGGGATGTAATACGAGAACCGACTAAACGAGAGTAGTAAATAATTAACACTCTCGGTTGATCCGATTATAGGAACGGGATAGTCGGGATGGTAGTCGAGACGACGGTCAGGGATTAGACGACCTACTACTTCGGTGAACAGTATGGACTCATGTACTCTGCGTGTTACCGAGTTATTCTTGGCTTGTGTGCTAAATGTTTATGTGTGACGACCTTAAGATAATTGCATGGAGCCGGAATATTGTACTGGTTGTATAATTGTTATTCTTGACCTTGGCTATTGTATGGCCTGCTATTAACTGCACCTTAGAATAAGTATAACACACGTACGGTACATACAAAACGAATAAGGAATTTTTAGAAGTTCGAGTATACGAACTATCAAACATGGAATTGTATGAGATTTATCTCACTAAATTCCCTTCAATACTCAGTCGACATCCATGAACGGGATGGTCGAACTGGCATATTAGGAGTAGAACTAACGTTCCCTTCTAACGAACTTGGTTGATTGAAAGAGAGGAGTCCGGGATGTTTCTGACCGCGCGTATATTGTTTACAGAGAACGTTATCTATAGTTGATTCGTTCCCGTTGGACTGTGTCTTCGGACATGGTCATCCTTGAGTCAGTGATTGACTTCGATCGCCAGCAGCATAGTGCTTGGGCATGGTTAGAGGTTCCTTGAGTTAGTGATTGGCTCCGATCGTCCTACAGCTTACTGCTAGCGGACGTGGTTTGAACTTGGTGTCAAAGTGACGGTTGTTCATTTGGTAATTTGGCACTCATTTAACAGGGTCTAAATGTACCCGCATGAGTTGTGGTTGACTTGGAAAGAGATTAATCCCACTGTGTGGATTTGGAGGTTTGAGGTCGCATAACAAGATTCTAGTTATAATCTCCCGACCTTGTTATGCACAGAGATTGACTTATTGAATTGATGTCGTATTCTTGTTGTATTGGTTGCTTGTGTGAATGTGGTTAGATGATATCATGTTGGGTGTTTACTACTTTACCTATATTGTTTAATTAATGAACCTCCTGTTCACTAGACAAGTAGTTTAGTGTAGCCCGGTACCACTCAGGTTACATGTTTTCATACCAGCAAGTTGTGATGAACCCGTTTGGGCCTAACATTTTTCAGGTGCTTGATCATCAGATATCCCACTCGGAGAGTAGACGGGCTAGAGAACTATTGTTATGCTTTTGGTTGTAAATATATTTTGGGGTGTCTTCGAATGCAAATGTACTTGTAGTTAAACAAGAAATTGGACTTGTATTTTGGAATTGTAAACTAGTATAACTCGGTATGTTTTATGTATGGCGTTTATGTTGGCTTTCCAGTTATTCAGACTGTGACTTATAAATTGGAAAGACCTTGTTAGTCACCTGGGTGGCTGACGGCGGTAACACCGATTGTCGTATTGTTTTGTTAATTCCACTGAGTTTTGTTGGACATTGGTACGGTTAGATAGACGTCAATGATCGGATTATGAATTGGGGTGTTACACCCAGTTCGGGGAAAATCTACAAGAGACAGCAAGATAAGAACATGGTAAAAGAAAATGAGAAAAAAAAAAGCAGAAGTAGAAATTCATACTCTAAAATGTTTCAGCGAATCTAGTCGCGTCTTCGTGAAGAAGGCTTCAACGCGCTCCTGACTCCCTTTGAGTCTTTTGGGAACTCTCGAAATCGGAACCTCAGATTTTGGTGTTGCTACACCACACAGTTGCCCCTTTTTCACAGAAGAGCAGTATGGGGCCCCAAGAAAGCGACCGGGTGGGGGAACGATAATAAACCATCACGAATTCCAGCGATTACTAACCATTTTATAATAAAAAATGAAGTACCCAGCTCGCCCAGAAATAGTTAGGCTATCCGGATCAACCCGACTAGTATAGAATTGGACGAATTCGGTCACATTAGGGTGAATTTATTTTCAAGGCAAAGAGCCACAAAGGCGTGAAGATAATCTATAGCCTTCGGGTGAAGATGTGCAAGGGTACAACACCTTCGAATTAAAAATCCTAAGACAAATGGGTGGGGCAGAATAATCATGCCATAGAGGAAGAACTCGAAGTAGACAATAGCCTAAACCAAAATCATCGTAAGGATGAGACTCAGGGGATGGAAGGAATTACGGGTACCCAAGGGAACCTTAACATCCCGTAGAAAAACATTAAGAGAGGAAATATCAAGGGAAGAAGGCAAAGGTTCCCGATTCTCATCAAAAGGACGATCAGGTGGCAGAAAGGTCTGGGAGAATTTCTTACCATCTTTGACGCCTTGTATTGCGTCTAGAGCTTAGACGAAGCCTTTTGACTTGCCTTTAGAAGAGCTAGAGGAAGCCATGGATGCCGAATGAAGAAGCAGTAGCGTAACACCCCAACTAATAATATCGGTGTTATCGCTTAAACCTCCATGTCGTATCGATGATATCACAGCGGAAAATCCTACTAAGCTTGGTGTTACCGCCGTTAGTCATCCACATGACTAACTAGGCCTATTCAATCACAAGTTACGGTCAGATGGACCCTAATATACCGGCATAATATACAAAGCTTGAACCAATATATACCGAGTATCAAGTAGCTCGCACAACGAATACAAGTTTACTACATCTGTCTACTTATTTACAACCATGAGTGTACACCGACTACTCATGTAACAAAAGAAAAATACAAAGTACGTCTACCCACTCCTACACTCAGGGTGAGTCGTCTTCCTTCCCTTACCTGAAAAAGTAATGGTAGGCCCCGAAGGGCTCAGCACCTTTACTGGCAGGGTAAACAAGCAGCCCACAAGCTACCGGGGCTACACACGACTAATTGGTCATATACATGCAATTGATTATTATACACGCAGTAATACGAAGTACGTTAACATACAACACAAACAACTATGTAATAACATAACTCATAAAGATCGAACTTCGTAATGGAGGTTCATCGAGTAAGTGAGTTAGTTTCCTTTCTTTCTTAGGCCCGAGAATTGTATAGTTCTCGTATTCGACCTTAACTCTTATAATGTCAGCCGTTCTTTTTTTAGAACCGTTCATACCTTATTCCATTGTTTACCTTGCCAGGTTTGTAAGTAACCCTAGCCAGTAAGTGTGAACTCTACGGGTTGAATAAACAATAATTCTTAAGTTATTTGTGATTTAGGTGATCCCACCGCACCATCTTAATAACTGACCTTCCACCTCGAACTGTAATCCGAGGACGTTGAGTTGATTCATTGACTCTAGGCGACAAGTTCGTAGACAAGTCTCAAATGGAAGTCGGATCTGATACAGATACCGACTTCATAACCAAACATGTGTGACCGACATCAGTCCCGGATTCCTCTCCCCCCAAGTTACAAATTAGTAAAAGTTCGTATAATCAATCTTTGTTAGTTAAATCTTTGTCAGATATTAACCAGCCAATATTAGGGAATCATTCCATGTTCTTACACCATTGTCCAATGTTAGACATTTTCGTATGTGAGAAACGTTTGTGAATCTCTAACCATTGTTTTATGTTCCTTACATGTTGATTACTAATCGAAGTTAGTACGCAAGCTCAAAGGAAAGTCGGGTTAGCACAATACGAAACACGTTGAAAATGCAGTAAACCATTTCATGCTTTTATCTTGTTTAGTCATTGCATATAAACAAGTAGCACACAAATCGAGGTAAACCTCAGTAGCAAGCAGACTGCAAGAAAACCATACCGTTCACTGCCAAGCGTGACTAGTGTAGAAGGTGCTCGTCTAATCCCGTCAAATGTCTCCGACTATTCGGATCCTATAATACATTAGTCGGGTAGGTTAATAACTTAATTACCTCTTAACTAATCCGTAATTTCATGTGACACTCTTAATTAATTCCTAATCAAAAAGTTATTTTATGCCACGTCTTTTCGCCTCAAACTAAGTCCCGATCAATACAATTTTTAACCTAATCTCTTACCCAATAATTTTACTAATATTAAACAGCCCATTCTGTTTTTAATTAGTTCCCACCACTTAACTGTTCAATATTACAAATTAACCACACTTAGTTTCTAATCTTACAATTAACTGCTTTTATAATTCCTTTTTAAATTCTAACTCTTTATTTGATTATCTAATAAGCCTATCTTTTATTTTTGGTTACTATAAGCTAACTCCAATGTCAATTTAACTCATATATTAAATTTCCTATTATTTACGGTTTTTCCCCAGTAAATATCTAAACTTTACAATTTAATACTTTTAACTTTATAAATTCCATTTCTAATATTTTCTTACTAACTCTTGGTCAATTACCTAATTACCACTAGTTTGACCTTTCAGTTACAGCCATAACCAATATCTTTTGATAATTATCATTTTGACCTCTAAGTTTTACAACTTTACCATTATGTCATAATTGTTATTATAACCTATAATTTTTACCCCTTATTTTATAAATTCTTTCAACCCCTAAATTTCTAAAATTATGCTTCAGACGCCATAGGTACTCAGTTTTAATTTTATATTTTACTTAATTACAATTTTACCCTAAAACTTTATAATTCTTATATTTATGTTATAAGTCATATTAAACTCTAAGTTTCAACATTTTAACCTAAGGTTTGGTCAACCTTTGACCTATACCAATTCTCGGATTTATTTATTAATTCCCACCCATAATTTTCTAAAATTACACCTATGCCCCAAATGTTTCTAGGATTAACATTTAACTACCAAATTTCATTTTTACCTTATAATCTTATTTATTTCCCAAACAGCTCCCAAATTCGGCTTTATTATTACATACCCCTTCTAACTATTTATTTTTACAATGTTATACCCATTCCCTTAGTCATAATATACTAACACATTTATATACTTTTAATTACTTAAATGGTCACAAAACTAATTCATTAAAGTCTCTAAATTCGTAATTTTTTTTTACGCAGTTTTAATGGTCTCTAAAGTTTCTAAAATGTCATATTCACCTCTGATTTTTAAGCCTAAGCGTATTGTAACACCCCAACTACAAATAACACACTTAACAACACTTTGCAGCGGAAATCACAACTCACAACATAACTCAACTCTTTAGTGTTACACGCCGTTAGCCACCCACGTGGCTAACAAGGCTAACATACATACATCGTACCGGTCTGATGGACTAAACTCCCGAGCAACTACACATTAATCATGTTCCATGTCCAACATTCATTATACACTTACATTACAACTGTACCGAGTAATTACCAACTAACGCCGATACATTTCCGGTCTTACTACACCTACCATACATACACAATTCTCATGACTACCCACATACAATCAACTACCCCGTCCTACTCTCGAACGGCCTCCAGTTCCTTGTACCTGAAACAGGAAAGAGAAGAAAGGGTGGCCCCCAAGGGGCTCAGCACCTTTGCTGGTATGGTAATCCCGCAGCCCGCATGCTACCGGGCCACACACAACTAATTGTCGTCTTAGCATGCGATTGATTTTTATTTAAAACATGCACACATTACACACATACATCATGCTTAAAAGCCCACATCCGTTAACAGAACACAAACACAAGGTTAGCACACACAACGTAACAACACATTTCACTTAATAACATACACCAACTTAATTCCATTCTTCTTAGAGGACATAAACTTTACTTAGGGAGTGCCGGGGTGATATAAGCCCGAGCACAACATACATACATTTTCTTTACTTAGGTATGGCGGCCTCATTTAGGACCGATCACCCCTTACACAATTTCCCCCTAGCTCCAATAATGATGAGGTAGGTAAGCCTTGGTTAAGCTTGTGGGTGGTTGTAATTCAAGGAGGAAAAACAACCGTAACATAACAAAGAGGGAGTCGAAGCGAACTTAGACATCAACACCCTACCAACATTACACATGATTTCCCCCTAACCCGATTGGAAGTTGGGTAGGTAAGCTTTGGCTAAGCTAATGGGAGGTCGAAATCCAATGAAGCAAAACAACCCTAACATAACAGGATGGGAGTTAATTCACATATATACATCAACTCCCAAACAACACGCGCGACCGGAACGACCGGATTCCTCACCATACATAACATATACATATTAGTTAAAGGTTCCTTTATGGAACTCATCACATACATACATCACATAGTGTTACTAACTCTGTTAGCCCAGAAGGGGAGTAACATCCCCTTTTTAACAAACATGGATAACTGTATCCGATAGCAACAACACACAAAGCAAAGTCACATACATCACACAGTCACAACATACACAAACGCACGGATAGCCGTAGTTAGAACGTTCCCGTGGGTTGGGACGTTTATTCCGAATACCGATCTCTTATGTGAACCTAAGGTCGGTTAACTATTATTTAACACATAATTAGGGTTAAGCGGTATCGGAATTAATTACGCCACAATAATGAATTACTATAAACTCATTTCATGCTTTATCTTGCAAGGTGGCAAACACACAGAAAAACACATTGGCATACAAGCCGGTGTAATCCGGTAGGACACAGGTTGCAAGAAAACCATACCTGTCACCATGGTCCACTCTAATGTGTCCTCTTATGTCCCTCGAATAACTCTCGAACAACTGGTAACATTGTAATTTCTTTCATTAACATCGGGGTAATATGATTGTTTAACATCTAATGCCCATAGTTAACCCCGTTAACTAGTTAAATAACTTCACATTTTTAACTTGTTTTACTTTCACATTTTACAACAACTTTTCACCAATTAATTGTCATTATAACACACCTAACATGTCTTAAACAACCTTATAACGTCATTACATACCAATCCTCATCATTAGGAGCCTAAAAAAAAAAAATTTATAAGTGGCCGACCGACCACCCTGGGTAGGTCGTGGGTGGGTTGGTGCAGAGAGCATCCGAGTTACAGAATTCAGCCCGACCGACCCAGCCTGGGGTAGGTCCTGGGTAGGTCGGCTGCAGAACCCCTTTTAATTCTCTACTTTGAACTCCAAACTCACCTCAATTCTCACCTAATCTTTCCCCAATCATTTCCACATGTTTCCTACATGTTTAAACACCCATTAGGTCCCCTAAATCACCTTAGTTCATTCACCAAATTCATTACTCAATTCTAAATCAACTTACACAATTTTTTCCTCATTCCATTCCAGCACTTATACCAATTTTCTTTCTTCAATGCTACAGATTTTTGTTCTAATCTTTACCATTCAATACTCCCTCTACCAATGCCACTTCTAGTATCCTAAGTACATTATCTTACCATTCTAATTCTTCCCATTCCTAAATCCTTTTCAAATCTGTTACAAAGTGGTTATCTACACACCTTAAGCTCTCTAAATACACCTATTCTTCCCTAACAAGTCCAAGGCACTTATACACATTTTTGCTACAGATTTTGCATCACTTCACACCATTCTCCAACTACCATTTCAAGGTGACTAATACACCAGATCAATCCTTAATAACACTAGTCAACACTCAAGCTCATATCACCATCTAAACCACTATATTCCTACCGAAATTTCGCCATACCTCCCCATAACTTAACATCTCCCAAACCATCAATTCACATCAATTTTACATTCCTGACCTAGCCACACCCATAAGGGTCCTACCAGCACATAATATCCATTCAAATTTCACCAACAACTCTATAAACACAATTCCCAAATCACTTGGCTCCAAGGCCCTTAATTCATAACACCACTCACCATAGCACCAAACATTAAAATCATCACAAAATTTCCTCTTATATTCACAAACACATTTCCAACACAATTTTTGATTCTTCAATTTAACTTACCCAACCCAAACTTTTAAAACATTAAGATGGTTCTTAAGGTAGATTTCTTACCTTTAAGCCCATAAATTGCTCTTTTACTCCTCCTTCTTCTCTTCTCTGGATTTTTCGGTCATAGGCATTATCATTGCCAACACACTAAACCAATAATCACCAATAGCTTATAAGCATCAAGAAGGTACTAAATTCTAGGTTTAGCTCTAGAATAACAAGGAATTGCTTAAAGCACAAATGAGGGAATTACCTTCTCATTTCAAAATGAAATGTCTTGGTAATTGAACAAGGTAATGAAATACCCAAACCTAAGGTGCTAAGTAAACATCAAATTATGATGTAGTAAGGCTAAAATATGCCTTAGAAAGATTGGTAGACAATTTTAAACCAAGGAAAACACAAGAAAATGCTTTAAGGGCAATTAGGGCAAAAATGTGCTCTAAGCTTGGAGAGACTTGGGTGAGTACCCAAATATCATGATAAGACCTTAGTAATATTCTAATGGTCATTTTAAATCAATTAGAAAAGAAACCAAGCTTGAAAACAAGTTAAAACACAAAATGTGCTTTAAGAAGTCTTAAAGCACATTTTAAGAAATTGTCTTAGAATTGAGTTTTGAGTGGCTAAATGCCCATGATTACACCTTAATCAACATGTGTACTAATTAGTATCACATTAGGAAGCCTAAATCAATGGGAAACCAAAAATTTCACGAATATGTGCACTAATTAGTGAATAGTGCCAAATAGTGCCCAAATTAAGCTTAAGTCAACATAAGTCAATAAGATGGTCAACCAAGACCATAAATATCTCCATTATAAGAGGGGGCCGGTTTTTGACATGGGGAGTCACCACATGACAAAGCAATTAAAGGAAAAGAAGAGGAAAAGAGAGAATAGTACTATTTGCTTTATAAAAGCAAAATACCTTATATTAGCCTACCTTCTCCTCTCCTTCATTTCTCTTCTTCTTCCACGGTTCCTTCTTCTTTTCCTCTGTTCCAAACCGTCCCAAGCAGCCTCCATTCTTGCTTCATCTTCAAATGTCCATAACTTGCTCATTTTAGCTCCAAATCAAAAACTAAACACATATTTCTCTTAGTTAGGCCAAGACCTATCTTTCTATCTTTTCAAATCTTTCAAAGCTCCATTTTGGTGCCAAGAGGAAACTCCATGATGGAGGAAAATCAAGTTTGAAGAGCTCATTAGCTTCTCCATTCTCTTAAGGTAAAGAAAATGTAAGAAAAACTAGGTTTCCACCATTCTTCTCCATTACCGAAAATATATACTCATGGGGCTTCATTTTTATGCCTTTTTCTAGCTTGTTTTCTCCAAGGGCTAGAGGAGGTCCTTCTTGATTCATATCCAAGCCTACCTTAAGACTTCAAGGTAAAATATTCATTATAAGACCTTAAAACACATTTTTAACCTAGGTTTTTATTCCTTGAGGTTGGTGTATTGTTTAGTACTCATATGAGTCATTGAATATTGATTAGAACATTGGCAAGGGGAATTTAAGTGGTGGCCGAGATTCATGCAAGAAGAAGGTCTAAGGAGGAAGTTAAGATAAGCTTGAGAAAACAAGGTAAAACTTACCTAATGGTGGTTTAAGTTTAAGGGATGAGTTTAGGTGGATACCAATGTGGCTTAGAGCTTACATTGTGTATTGGGTTATATAACCTAAGAAAAAAAGAACTTAAACAAGCTTGTGAACTTGTGACTAAGGAGCCAATGGGAATGAGTTACTAATATAAGTTTAAGGTGGATTTTAAGAGCATTATAACTACTATGAGATTGATGGGTGTATTTGCAGGTTGAAAGCTTTTATTGTGGGAAATTCATTGTTTAAATTCATGTCATTTAAGGGCCTAAGAGCCATGTCATTTAAGGGCCTAAGAGCCATGTCATTTAAGAGCCTTAGTGCTATGCAATTTAAGATTATTGCACTATATTAAGTTTATTATGAATGAGTTGATTTGGGTGAGAATATGATGAGAAAAAGATTTGATGTGTGTGAGATGATTGAATGAGAAAACCATGCATTTGGGCATGATAATGTACTAGAGAAACTATGGCGAAATTTGAGTAGGAAACTAAGCGTTTAAGGTATTCTAAGGAGATTTTATGACTAAGGATGTTCTAGTGATCACTAAGGTTGATTTGGTGAAAATGGATAAACCATGGAGTTCTTGAGTACTAGGAAGACCTAGGAATGTATAAGAGGGACTAGGGGTTATAATGGTGAGTTTTATGCACCAAAACCATGGTTAAGGAAGCTAGGAAACTTGTACAAAGTTTGAAGGAAAAATAAGGTATAATGACTTATAAGGATGTAAGCATGTGCTAGATTATATATGACTTTGAGAAGTTTGAGTAAGGCAAATGGGTGTGCAAAATGATGCTTGAGGAGTAGTTGAGATGGTGGTAAAGAAACATAATGATTAGTTGAGGTCTTAGGCAAAGTCACAGGAGGGAAGTGTAAGAAATCAAGTGTTAAGTGTAAGAATTTTTGTAAGAAATTGAGTGCCAAGTTTGGTGATTTTTGAGGTAGATTTAGTGCATGTTTTAAGGTGTTTAAACATGTAGGAAACATGTGGAAAGATTGTGGAATGAATGGGAAAAGATTGGGGTGAATTTGGAGTGCAAAATGAGGAGAAAAGCACTTTGCAAAATAGGTTCTGCTGTGGACCGCCCCTAGGGACCGCCCCTGTGGGGAGGTCCAGGCAAATCGTGCAGGAAATTAGCTTCTGGTTGGGACCGCCCCTGGGGACCGCCCCAGAGGGGCGGTCCAGTGCAGAGAAAAAGAAAATTTTTTGTTTTTGGCTTCTAATGATGGGGGATTGAATGGTAATGGTTTTAGATGATGTTTAGGCCTTGTTTGGTGACATGTAAAGGCCTTAAGAGGTAAAACAAGTGTTATGAATTCCTAGTAAGAATTTAGAAAGTAGCTAAGGAGTTTTTAATGGATGTTTAAAGGTGAGTTTAAGTGCCTAAATGGTATTAGGACACATGGGGGAACTTGTGGAGAAGTTTGGAGTTGAAAAGAGAATTGAGAAACAAGGTTCTGGAGCCGACCGACCTTAGGACCGAACTTGCAAGGTCGGTCGAGCTCAAATTACACTACCAGGGAAAGTTTCTGGAATGGACCGACTTTGGGACCGGACTTGCAAGGTCGGTCGGGCATGTATTTTGTACGGTAATAAGTCTCTGGAATCGACCGAACATGGGACCGGACTTGGCAAGTTCGGTCGAGCTTAAATTTCCCTCGGGGGAAACTCTCGGGAATGGACCGACCTTGGGACCGGACTTGTAAGGTCGGTCGGGGTAGAATTTTCAAACGATGAAGTGTTCTGGAATGGACCGACCTTAGGTAAGGTCGGTCGGAAGTTCGGTCGGGCCCAAAAAAAAAAGGGAAATTTTAAATTCTAATAAAGGTAATAGGTAATAAGGTATACCTTTGGTAGGGTGGTAATGATTAGGACCCTAGGAACTTAAGGGATTAAGTTAAGTTAAGTATAAACTTAAAAGTTTAAGGATAAGTTGTAAGATTAAGTTGTAAGACTTAAGAGGTGTTAGGTGGGAATCATTAAGGGATTAAGTAAGTTAAGCAAGTTAAGTAAGTTGGATTAAGTTAAGTGATTAACAACCTAAAACTGAATGAATGTTTTAGGACTTGGGGATTTGGACTCCAGAGGAGAGTAAGCAACCGAACGACCAGCGGTGAACGGTACAGTTCTTTTGTGACCTGCTTGCTAACGAGGTGTCCCTCGGCTTGTGTGCTATTTGTTTTTGTGTGCTCACTAAACAAGATAAAGCATGCAACTGGAATATATAATATCTATTGTATTGTTGTGTGATGTTTGAAAACTAACACAACATACCGAAAGAACTTACTAACCAATGTTTAGTAAGGAATTGAGTGAGACTAAGGAACGCCCCCTAATAAGGGACGATATGAACCGAAAGAGGTTAACCAACAAACATGGTTTTGAGATTACTACTAATTGGAACTTGAGTGAGGAAACCCGGGACCGATCTCCGGTCATGCATGCTAAGGAAAAAGGGGGACGGTATCTGAATCAGATCCGCCCTCCGCTTAAGGACTTGTCTTCGGACTTGTAGCCTAGGGCCGGTTGCCGGCTCAGCTGCGCTGGACTCCGTCCAGAGTAGGTGGCATTAAGATGGTGCGGTGGGATCACCTAAATCCCAGGTTCGAATTAAGCTACAACCATTCCCTTCCAGGAACGGTTTGTATATTGAGATTAAGTTAAGATTAAGATTAAGGTAAGGTTAAGATAAGTTGCAACCATTCCTTTTTTAAAGGATGGTTTGTATAATTAAGATTAAGATAAGCGACATCCACTCCTTATTAAAGGATGGTTGTTTCTCAGATTAAGATAAGACTAAGATTGAGGTGAGGTAAGGATGGACTAAGATTAAGAGGGAACATTACTTAAGGAGTTAAATAACTAACTCTAATTAAGAGAACGCATTTAAGTCGTTCATTGTGTGAACTTTGATTGTTCATATATGGAATGTTGTTTACAGCATTTACTATTTGTGTGCATTTAATCAACCTCCATGCTATCGACAATTAGTCGTCGTAGCCACGTTAGCTTGGGGGCCATGAGGGGATCGTACCAGCATTCGTGCTGACCCCTTTGGGGGCTGTTTTTACTACACAGGTACATCAGGAGGCGGCCGTCGCGAGAGTAAGAAGGGATACAAGTGTTACGGGTTAAGTGTGGCCTACGAGTTGTGCATGTACACTCGTATGGCAATTTGAGTTAGTAAGATGTATAGGACGTGAGGGGGTTGTAGGAGGGATATGTAATTGGTTAAGGTTGTTGTACTAATGTCGGTATATTCTGTAGTCAGACCGTGGCAAGGTCCTGGATTGTAAAGAATTCCGCTGTGACATGTTATATATACACTGTTAAGTTGCGAGACCACATGGATTGAGTTGGGGTGTTACAAACGGTGGTATCAGAGCGTAGTTACGCTCTGAAGACAAGAAATACCGAACTGAGGAGAATATTGAGGTTGAGATGAGTTATGGGTTAAGGGTTGAGAGATAGAGTGTGAGGTGCGTTAGTCAGGACTTCCCGTGTTACCGGATATCCATAGTACCTAGACCCTCCCTCCACATCCCTAACCTGAATATGTGGAACAAATGCCAGAGAGAAGAAAGCCTTCTCTTACTCGGGGAAACCCGATCTGGCAGTTAGCTAACAGTAAGCAATACGAGAAAAACTTGTTGTACAACAGTTATGGAGAACTTGGAGGTTTTTTTTAACGGAGCGCAACAAAAAACAGGCGCTACCTATGGAATTCTATCAATAAGGGAACGGTAATTACCGGCAACATGGGTCGATGCTACGCAGTCGAAATAACCCGCAATACCAATGATAAGGAAAGCACTACGGGTGCAATAGAAAGGAAAAGGGAAGCGACATGAGTACCGGACAGTGGTCCGAAGGAGCATAACAGTGGAATAATACAAAGCATGAGGATTGAGATTACTGGAAAGTCCGGTTAGAAACGGGAACTCCAAACCCCATACAATGAAAAAGGTTACAAACTGGCCAACATAATGCGGACAACGATAGGAACTTATATAAATTGTGTACCGAAATAGGACTACGATGTAGTGCCTAAAGGAGAATCATACTCAGTAAACCACAACAAAATGTGTGGAGACAAGAGCGAGGATTAAGACATAAGAAAGTATTAAGGGGTTCCCTCAGGAAGAGGAAGCCCTGGTAGATGACGTACTGTCAAACAACAGGAAATGCCGGATGGAGGTTATCCAAAATAAGATATTATCGAAGGAGTCCCGAGGACTACCAATTACATGGAAATTAGAAGGAAGTGTCACTACGATGTACCTTGTACCAATAACCCATCCTGCATGGCGCACTTGCCATAGCAATTGCTACCATGGTTAGCCACACGAAAAGCCATCAAGGCGAGATAGGAGAATGCTACAGTTGTAACACATATTAAACCGGATTGTAAAACCATAAGAACAGGAAAATAAGACCTTGGAGGCCCGACGGCCTGACCAAAATGAGATAAGGTGACACACCAGTCAGCCAGGAGCGGAACTTGGACATAATATTAGACCATATGGATGTTAGCAACAGTACAACGTACTACGACAACAACAACCGGCAGTGCGGTAAGAACACCAAACCCGGATCTCAAAGAGGAACCTAAGAGATCGCTCAATAATTCGAGCAAAAACACCACATAAGTAACAACATACATGGAATGTATCAAGAGATACAATAAAGGCAGTCGACCGAACGACTCCCAACAGGGATGGGATAAAACTCTCAGTTTGGACACTAAAAATACCAATAACAAACATTCTACAATGAAGGTGTTGGAAAGCCCAGAAAACAAAGATAAAAGAAATAAACTTAAGATATAACCTACCAAGGGTTAAGGACATACGAATCCCACGGAGGAAAGCTCAGAGGACTACCCCCACAGAGCGGGCATAGTCGAGCCGAACAAACTGATGAATGACAGCTAATACTGTTCGTCTAACTCATTAACACCCAAGTATGATTGATCATCGACGGGTGGCGTAGTCAACGGAAGTTGAACGAAGCGTTGAGATGGAAGTATAAGATGACAGGATGATATCCAACTTGGACACCGTAAGGCAAACGCCTAATACGAATCTAACCTTGACTATTAAAAGACATAAGTCTAGTAAAATGACAGCATTGTCAAAGACATTAAGTAACCTCAGATCACCTGAACAACTTCCCTAGCAGGATGCAGCAACTTATCATAAAACCCGATACTACATTTAGTATGTAAATTAACGGTGGATAGTGCTCAAAAAACCAGAATCTTATAGGGATGACCTGCAGATGAGTAAGAGTACAAATAATGAACTGAGACATTAAGCATTAAGAGCCTACGAGCCAAGGATGTTAACCACATCAGAGCCCGAGGCGCAGTAAGTTATAAGAGAGCTTGTTTAAGCCACGAAGGGACTACAATTTGTAGATATGAACGGTTACCAAACCTATAACTTAGATTGGGAAAATATTACCAAGAAAGGGTACCAATGAGAATATTGAGATAATGCTAAGGACAGGAGCGGAGAACGAACCATGCCTTTTAGGGTGGGGATACCTCTCCTTGTTGTGAGGCCATGAGTGGGAATGAACCCCTCAAAAGGGCTTTCACTTATTAGAGATGAAATACACTTTATTTAGAAAATGGGAACCATGAACCTTGAGATTACCTTAGAACATACCAGATACACTAGAGTAATAAGGTAGGTTGTAGAGATAGACATCATATCCGACACCAGGATGTAAGAATTAGTGATCGTCAGAGATAAACACCGTGACTGCACATTATGGCACGTCAATTAATCAATGCTCAGAAGAGCTTGTGATTCAGTGGATGACTTCTTCAGTAACCAGTTAAACTACATGGTAGATAACATCACTAAGGGTGAAAGATAGCGAAAGAAATTAGCCTGCTTACGAAACTGAGATTGGAGCAGAACGTCTTCGTATTAAGAGTTAACTTTTTACAGCATAGTATGACAACCGCCATACACCGGAATGAGAGAACTCCCAGTGTGTTTACACCAAGAAGGGATTGAGTATAAGGTAAGACATTAGAATAAATGAGTAAGAGGTTGCACCATTGATGGGCAACACGGTAAGGGCCAACTACCATGGTAGTAGTGGTCATCAGTACAATAGTTAAATTAGTGGATTAAGTCATGGTGCGCGGAAGGCGACCATTGTGAATGAGCCGTCAAATATTGACACTGAGGCAATTAGATTTATGAGTTAAAACCAGTATAAGTAAGGAAATAAGATGGTAGACGAACTGAGCATTGATGCCAGTAGTCTGGACCTGGTTAGGTAAGATTTCGTAGGAAGCACACTACCCATTCCTTAAGGAACTGGAAGTGCATTCCTAGTAGCATAAATATGAGAAACAAGATAAGAGGCTCTACGGAAAGAGACCTCAATATTTAAGTGACCGAATCAGTACGGGATATAGAAAGAGCTAGAGCATACAATACCCAAGAACATAGTAAATGGACTTCCCTTGATTAACTTCAAGAAGAACAATAAATGTTATTATGGAACGATGAAAGAGGGGATCGACAACAGAATACTTCATAATTAGCAATAGCTAAACGTGTGACGGACACTACGAGTTTACTAAAACGAGATGTGGGACGACTGCACCCTACAGGGGCTTGCAGGCCTGACACGCTCATTATGAGTTAGTTGGGTAAGTAGTAATGTACCAGTAAGGTACCCCATGCATGTAGACGAGTAGTGTAAGGAACACGGGAAGTAGTCGACTCCGTACCACCGACAACGACACAAGATCAGACAAGAGCAGCTACTACCACAAACAGTCGAAGAGAAGAATTCAGTCGAACCAGCAACACAGAGGAACCAGAGAACAAATAATTAAGGACTATGAAGTGCAAAAAGCACGGATTGTTAAGTACAGACATTGGATATGTCTTAAGATGTAAGGAATTAAGACTGTAAGCGCGATATGCACTAAACAGTAGTTTCAGACTAAGAATCATCCTCAGACCAAAGGTCAGTTGGGGAGAACAATTTAGACATTCGAGAAAATACTAAGAGTATGAGCGTAAGATCTTCAAGGAGAATGGATAGACGAGTTACAACTCATTAAGGCCGTGTATATATAAAGATAACACGTGTCCATTGAGACAATTAAGCCTAAGATTATCAGAGTCGCGCAGCGGAAGCTAGCAGACCACTACTTTGAGATTAGACCAAACTAAGTTAAGAATACGGTATAAGCACCGTTAAGAATCCTCGATACAGAGACTAAGTCATTTCTGATCGAATTATAATAAGATAGATGACGTGGAAGCTAGAATGCTTGGTGAGAATTAGACATCTCGAACTTATGTTCAAGAATGTGATGGTGTTGATTACGTGGGCGTAATCCATTTTAAGGGGGGTAGAGCGAAAACCGCTTATCGTATGTTTGAGTACTTAGTACATAAACTACGGTGTGCATAGCACACAAAAGAATATGAGAATATGTTTTACACAAACATTTTGAGATAAATCATGGTTATTGCACACAGAAGTTGTGAATGCCATATATATTAAGTACCTATCTTGTTAACTCCGGTGTGAGTACAAGTTAAGAGAATTAAGGAAGAGGATTAAGGAGGCTTAAGAAATAAGGAATATATGAGGTATGAGTCGATATGAGACTATGTGGGAGATAAGAATAAGATAACATTATCAGATACAATTCGATATGATTATGAGTTAGGAAATAGTAATGCTGTGTGGTATGAGACAGTAGAAGTGGGTATGAGACTGATATAGAATTTAGTAGGAATTTAAGTCTTGAGGTAATTACTAAGAGATGAATCGGGAGTGTTTGATGGACTGAGTCCACATTTGGGGGATGTATTGATTATGATTAGGAAGAACTAAAAAGATAGAAAATTGGACATGAGTGAATTATTTGGATGTTTGAAAATGACGTGGGAGGTGGAACTTGATTTTCTAGGGATCAAGGGAAACCGAACACAAATTGGGGTGGAATGATAGTTCTACACTGATGCTGATCACATCAGGGTTGGATGATTCCTGAAACTCCCTACCAGTGGTCACAATTAAATCACAATAAGGATAGAGGCTTTAGGATAAAATGAAATTGGAGTTGATTGTATTTTTAATTAGAGGAATTATTCCTCACATGACCTCGTAAAAAGGATTACCTTTTTACTGAGTCTCGCCCATAAAGTCGAGGACGCACGAGCCTTTGTCTTCGGACAGGTGACATGGGGAGAGCAGAGTGTTTTGTATTCTGGCCCATGGTGACGAGGACGAATGAGCCATTGTCTACGGACCGGTGACATGGGAGAATACGATGGAAGTTGTGTGAATGTTTTAATTGTCAAAAGGAACAAAGGGAATTTTGAGTGCTATACATGCGTAAGCATGTTGTGTGATATTTAAGAATAAGCATATGGTGGACCTAAGGATTCAATGAGTTTAAGTATACATAAGTATGATCTATATGATCTAAGGAATGAGGTGATACATGTATTCTAATGAGATAAGATGCATGGGAACTTTGGGGACAAAGTCCTTTTAAGGGGGGTAGATTGAAATACCCCAAACCTAAGTATGCTAAGTAAACATCAAATATGATGTAGTAAGGCTAAAATATGCCTTAGAAAGATTGGTAGACAATTTAAACCAAGGAAAACACAAGAAAATGCCTTAAGGGCAATTAGGGCAAAAATGTGCTCTAAGCTTGGAGAGACTTGGGTGAGTACCCAAATATCATGATAAGACCTTAATAATATTCTAATGGTAATTTTAAATCAATTAGAAAAGAAAACCAAGCTTGAAAACAAGTTAAAACACAAAATGTGCTTTAAGAAGTCTTAAAGCACATTTTTAAGAAATTGTCTTAGAATTGAGTTTTGAGTGGCTAAATGCCCATGATTACACCTTAATCAACATGTGTACTAATTAGTATCACATTAGGAAGCCTAAATCAATGGGAAACCAAAAATTTCACGAATATGTGCACTAATTAGTGAATAGTGCCAAATAGTGCCCAAATTAAGCTTAAGTCAACATAAGTCAATAAGATGGTCAACCAAGACCATAAATATCTCCATTATAAGAGGGGGGCCGGTTTTTGATGTGGGGAGTCACCACATGACAAAGCAATTAAAGGAAAAGAAGAGGAAAAAGAGAGAATAGTACTATTTGCTTTATAAAAGCAAAATACCTTATATTAGCCTACCTCTCTCCTCTCTTCTTCATTTCTCTTCTTCTCCCACGGTTTCTCTTCTTTTCCTCTGTTCCAACCGTCCCAAGCAGCCTCCATTCTTGCTTCATCTTCAAATGTCCATAACTTGCTCATTTTAGCTCCAAATCAAAAACTAAACACATATTTCTCTTAGTTAGGCCAAGACCTATCTTTCTATCTTTTCAAATCTTTCAAAGCTCCATTTTCGTGCCAAGAGGAAACTCCATTGATGGAGGAAAATCAAGTTTGAAGAGCTCATTAGCTTCTCCATTCTCTTAAGGTAAAGAAAATGTAAGAAAAACTAGGTTTCCACCATTCTTCTCCATTACCGAAAATTTATACTCATGGGGCTTCATTTTTATGCCTTGTTCTAGCTTGTTTTCTATTCTCCAAGGGCTAGAGGAGGTCCTTCTTGATTCATATCCAAGCCTACCTTAAGACTTCAAGGTAAAATATTCATTATAAGACCTTAAAACACATTTTTAACCTAGGTTTTTATTCCTTGAGGTTGGTGTATTGTTTAGTACTCATATGAGTCATTGAATATTGATTAGAACATTGACAAGGGGAATTTAAGTGGTGGCCGAGATTCATGCAAGAAGAAGGTCTAAGGAGGAAGTTAAGATAAGCTTGAGAAAACAAGGTAAAATGCTTACCTAATGGTGGTTTAAGTTTTAAGGGATGAGTTTAGGTGGATACCAATGTGGCTTAGAGCTTACATTGTGTATTGGGTTATATAACCTAAGAAAAAGAACTTAAATAAGCTTGTGAACTTGTGACTAAGGAGCCAATGGGAATGAGTTAGTAATATAAGTTTAAGATGGATTTTAAGAGCATTATGACTACTATGAGATTGATGGGTGTATTTGCAGGTTGAAAGCTTTTATTGTGGGAAATTCAGTGTTTAAATTCATGTCATTTAAGGGCCTAAGAGCCATGTCATTTAAGGGCCTAAGAGCCATGTCATTTAAGGGCCTTAGTGCTATGCAATTTAAGATTATTGCACTATATTGAGTTATTATGAATGAGTTGATTTGGATGAGAAAATATGATGAGAAAAGACCTGATGTATGTGAGATGGTTGAATGAGGAAAACAATGCATTTGGGCATGATAATATACTAGAGAACTATGGCGAAATTTGAGTAGGAAATTAAGCGTTTAAGGTATTCTAAGGAGATTTTATGATTAAGGATGTTCTAGTGATCACTAAGGGTTGATTTGGTGAAAATGGATAAACCATGGAGTTCTTGGGTACTAGGAAGACCTAGGAATGTATAAGAGGGACTAGGGGTTATAATGGTGAGTTTTATGCACCAAAACCATGGTTAAGGAAGCTAGGAAACTTGTACAAAGTTTGGAGGAAAAATAAGGTATAATGACTTATAAGGATGTAAGCATGTGCTAGATTATATATGACCTTGAGAAGTTTGAGTAAGGCAAATGGGTGTGCAAAATGATGCTTGAGGAGTAGTTGAGATGGTGGTAAAGAAACATAATGATTAGTTGAGGTCTTAGGCAAAGTCACAAGAGGGAAGTGTAAGAAATCAAGTGTTAAGTGTAAGAATTTTTGTAAGAAATTGAGTGCCAAGTTTGGTGATTTTTGAGGTAGATTTAGTGCATGTTTTAAGGTGTTTAAACATGTAGGAAACATGTGGAAAGATTGTGGAATGAATGGGAAAAGATTGGGGTGAATTTGGAGTTCAAAATGAGGAGAAAAGCACTTTGGAAAATAGGTTCTGCTGTGGACCGCCCCTAGGGACCGCCCCTGTGGGAGGTCCAGGCAAATCGTGCAGAAAATTAGCTTCTGGTTGGGACCGCCCCTGGGGACCGCCCCAGAGGGGCGGTCCAGTGCAGAGAAAAAGAAAAATTTTTGTTTTTGGCTTCTAATGATGGGGGATTGAATGGTAATGGTTTTAGATGATGTTTAGGCCTTGTTTGGTGACATGTAAAGGCCTTAAGAGGTAAAACAAGTGTTATGAATTCCTAGTAAGAATTGAGAAAGTAGCTAAGGAGTTTTTAGTGGATGTTTAAAGGTGAGTTTAAGTGCCTAAATGGTATTAGGACACATGGGGGAACTTGTGGAGAAGTTTGGAGTTGAAAAGAGAATTTAGAAACAAGGTTCTGGAGCTGACCGACCTTAGGACCGGACTTGCAAGGTCGGTCGAGCTCAAATTACACTACCAGAGAAAGTTTCTGGAATGGACCGACCTTGGGACCGGACTTGCAAGGTCGGTCGGGCATGTATTTTGTACGGTAATAAGTCTCTGGAATCGACCGAACATGGGACCGGACTAGGCAAGTTCGGTCGAGCTTAAATTTCCCTCGGGGAAACTCTCGGGAATGGACCGACCTTGGGACCGGACTTGCAAGGTCGGTCGGGGGTAGAATTTTCAAACGATGAAGTGTTCTGGAATGGACCGACCTTAGGTAAGGTCGGTCGGAAGTTCGGTCGGGCCTAAAAAAAAAAAAAAGGGAAATTTTAAATTCTAAGAAAGGTAATAGGTAATAAGGTATACCTTTGGTAGGGTGGTAATGATTAGGACCCTAGGAACTTAAGGGATTAAGTTAAGTTAAGTATAAACTTAAAAGTTTAAGGTTAAGTTGTAAGACTTAAGAGGT
Organism: Limonium bicolor; assembly: GCA_023374045.1. NCBI lineage: Eukaryota > Viridiplantae > Streptophyta > Magnoliopsida > Caryophyllales > Plumbaginaceae > Limonium > Limonium bicolor. The sequence goes on from CM041777.1 coordinate 354,346,307, forward strand.
GTTAGGTGGGAATCATTAAGGGATTAAGTAAGTTAAGCAAGTTAAGTAAGTTGGATTAAGTTAAGTGATTAACAACCTAAAACTGAATGAATGTTTTAGGACTTGGGGATTTGGACTCCGGAGGAGAGTAAGCAACCGAAACGACCAACGGTGAACGGTACAATTCTCTTGTGACCTGCTTGCTAACGAGGTGTCCCTCGGCTTGTGTGCTATTTGTTTTGTGTGCTCACTAAACAAGATAAAGCATGCAACCGGAATATATTATATTTATTGTATTGTTGTGTGATGTTTGAAAACTAACACAACATACCGTGAGAACTTACTAACCAATGTTTAGTAAGGAATTGAGTGAGACTAAGGAACGCCCCTAATAAGGGACGAAATGAACCGAAAGAGGTTAACCAACAAACAGGGTCTTGAGATTACTACTAACTGGAACTTGAGTGAGGAAACCCGGGACCGATCTCCGGTCATGCATGCTAACGAAAGGGGGTCGTTATCTATAGCAGATTCGACCTCCGATTAAGGACTTGTCTTCGGACTTGTAGCCTAGGGCCGGTCGCCGGCTCAGCTGCGCTGGACTCCCGTCCAGAGTAGGTGGCATTAAGATGGTGCGGTGGGATCACCTAAATCCCAGGTTCGAATTAAGCTACAACCATTCCCTTCCAGGAACGGTTTGTATATTGAGATTAAGTTAAGATTAAGGCTAAGGTAAGGTTAAGATAAGTTGCAACCATTCCTTTTTAAAGGATGGTTTGTATTATTAAGATTAAGGTAAGTTACATCCACTCCTTATTAAAGGATGGTTGTTTCTAAGATTAAGATAAGACTAAGATTGAGGTGAGATAAGGATGGACTAAGATTAAGAGGGAACATTACTTAAGGAGTTAAATAATTAACTCTCTAATTAAGGGAACATTTAAATCGTTCATTGTGTGTGAACTTTGATTGTTCATATCTGAGTTGTTGTTTACTGCACTTTCTATTATGTTGTGCATCTAATCAACCTCCATGCTATCGACAATTAGTCGTCGTAGCCACGTTAGCTTGGGGGCCATGAGGGGATCGTACCAGCATTCGTGCTGACCCCCTTTGGGGGCTGTTTTACTACACAGGTACATCAGGAAGCGGTCGTCGCAAGAGTAAGAAGAGGATACAAGTGTTAAGGGTTAAGTGTGGCCTACGAGTTGTGCATGTACACTCGTATGGCAATTTGAGTTAGTAAGATGTATAGGATGTGAGGGGGTTGTAAGAAGGATATGTAAATGGTTAAGATTGTTGTACTAATGTTCGGTATATCTTTAGTCAGACCGTGGCAAGGTCCTGGATTGTAAAGAATTCCGCGTGTGACATGTAATATATATGCTGTTAAGTTGCGAGACCACAATTGGATTGAGTTGGGGTGTTACACGATGGCTAAGCCCGCCATAGAAGCGGTCCACCAAGATCTGGTCTGAATACCCTAGACCCGGCAGAAGACGGAGAAAGGCAGTGAACTCTGAGTAATACTCGTCCACTGTCATCTTGTCCGACTGCTTAAGCGCATCCAACTGCAAGCGCTTCTTCGTCTGGACATGGGCGGGGTAGTACTTTGCTCGTAGCAAGGCGGTGTACTGCTCCCAGCCGAACTCTGGATTGGCCACATGCTCGGCCCTCACCAGCTTCCACCAATCGCCTGCCGCCCCCTTCAGGTAGAAAGCAGCTAAGCGCACCTTGATCCCAGCAGGGACATCAAGGGTCTCGAAGGCGGTCTCCAGCTCGGAGATGTACGCCTCAAGCTTGGCGGGATCGGTCTCCCCCTTAAAATGCGCGGGTCGAAGATCTGCTAGACTCTTCACCCAGTTTGGTTCCCTAGGTTGTGGCGGTGGAGGTGGTGCACCCACACCAGGCTGATAGCCCATGTGCCCTAAAGCGGCAGCTACGATCTCTGCGATCGTCTGCCCTCCAGGTATCCCTGAAGTATCCTCACCCCGGCCGCGACCTCGGCCTCCTCTAGGGCGTCCTGCCATCTGAACAAGCATAACTTACATTAGATTCACATTCACCACTGTTTTGGTTAATAATTTATAACGTCCGTAGACGGTAAAGACAATCCACACTTATTAGTGGTCATCTGACTCTACTCACTCTAACTTCTCACACCCTTAACCCAACACTTATTCCTTAACTTACATCCTAACTCGGTGGTTACTCAAGTCCGGTATTTCTTGATCAGAGCGTAACTACGCTCTGATACCAATTTTTGTAACACCCCATCCAAAGCCTATCGTGGTTATCGCAATCTGAACACTTAATCGAGTACGTCGCAGCGGAAATAAACAACACCTGGACCTTGCCACGGTCTGACCGTTAGAATATACCGGCTTAAATGCTTACAATACTTACCCAAAAATACTTATCCAGCTTAAACATCAACATTCATAATACCCAACCAACCGAGTACTAGTATCTTAAACATAATCCCAAACTTACATCAGTTTAATATAAACAGTCGGGTGCACAGGCGCAACCCGAACTCAAAATAAATGCCCCACCCTAAGACTAACCGCTCCTACTCTCGTAGTGCGTCCTCATGGGCCTCTTACCTGCAAGTGTAAAAATAGCCCCGAGGGGGTCAGCACGAATGCTGGTACACCCTCTCATGGCCCCCAAGCTAACGGGGCTACGACGACTAATTGTCGATAGCATGGAAATTGATTACATACACAAGCATAATATGAAGTGCAATAACAATAACCACAGATGAACATATATAGTTCACAACCAATGAACGACTCAAGCGTTCCCTTAACAAGTGGGTTAGTAACCCCCTCCTTAGTCTTCATTTCCTTAATCTTAGTTCCTTACCTTACCTCAATCTTAATCTCAATCTTAATCTTAATCTCAATATACAACCTTTCCTGGAAGGGATTGGTTGTAGCTTAATTCGAACCTGGGATTTAGGTGATCCCACCGCACCATCTTAATGCCACCTACTCTGGACGGGAGTCCAGCGTAGCTGAGCCGGCAACCGGCCCTAGGCTACAAGTCCGAAGACAAGTCCTTAAGCGGAGGGCGGATCTGATTCAGATACCGTCCCCCTTTTTCCTTAGCATGCATGACCGGAGATCGGTCCCGGGTTTCCTCACTCAAGTTCCAGTTAGTAGAAATCTTAATCACCATGTGCTAGCTAAGCCTTAACAGGCATTAACCAACAACCATCAAACTTAACTCTTATTCTTAACTCAGTAAGTACTAAACTTGGTTAGTAACCATCTCAAATCTCGCGGGTTAGTGTAAAGGCAACACACACACAACGAGAATAAATATAACCGGTTGCATGCTTTATCTTATTTAAGTCATAGCAAGTAGACAGATAGCACACAAGCCGAGGGACACCTCGTTAGCAAGCAGGTCACAAGAAGGATTGTACCGTTCACCGTCGATCGTTGTTTGTTTAACCTTCTTCGGGGTCCCAATTCACAAACCTAAAACATTCATTCATTTTTTTTAGGCCATTAGTTATTTGCACCTTACTTAACTCACTTGGTCTCTAAAGATTCCCATTTAATAACCTCTCAAATTCTTGCCACTTAGCTTACAAACTTAACTTTGAACATTAAAACTTATACTTAATCTTAACTTAATTCCTTAAGTTCTTAGGGTCCTAATCATTACCACCCTACCAAAGGTATACCTCAGTACCTATTACCATTCTTAGAATCCAAAATTTCTTCTCTTTTTTTTTTAAGTGTTAAGGGTCGACCGACCCACCGACCGACCCAACCCCTGGGTCGGTCCATTACAGAAACTCTTCGTCGTTTTTGAAACCCATCCGACCGACCCAGAGCTAGACCGACCGACCCAAACCCTCTGGGTCGGTCCCTTACAGAACCCATTTTCCTACATTAAACCTTTGCCCGACCGACCCAAGGCTAAGCCGACCGACCCAAACCCCCTGGGTCGGTCCAGTCCAGAGGCATTCCGGCTGGCTTAACTTGGCCCGACCGACCCAAAACTGGGTCGGACCCTGGGTCGGTCCTCTACAGACCTTCCTCTTAAATTGCCTCTTTCAATTCCAAACTCTTCACAAGTGCCCTAATAGGTCCAACACCATCTTGGCACCTTAAATCCACCTTATAACCTCCACCAAACTCATTAAAACAACTTCCAAAGATCCTCTCAAACATTTACTCAATTCTTACAAAGCTCCCAACACTTAGCACTTATTTTCTTACATTTCTCACATACATTCCACCAAAAGTTTCAATTAACCAAATGCTCCCTCCTTAAGAACTTGACCACACCATGTACACCACTTCCCAGCCTTATTACATTTATCAAACCTTCCTTAGACTCTATACTCTAGTACTCACCTAACCATTTCAAGGTTGCACCCTCACTTACATCTAATTTACCCAAGTTTTCTAGCTTCTTTTATCAACATTTACCTAAGTCCTAAATACCCAAGTACACTCTTTTGTTTCCTAAATCCTTCACAGTGACGCCTAAGTCATTACAAGTCCTTAGAACACCTTATTCTCACTCTTTTTCACCAAGACAATCTCTAGAACATCCTAGTACCTCACTTAGTCATTAGATTCCCTTAGAATGTCTTAAACACTTAAGCTTTCCTTTAAATTTTGCCATAAGTTCTCTAGTATATAATACCACCTAATACATGGTTTTTCTCCATCAAACAACCAACATCACCCAAATTCTCACCACAACACCTTAACACACAATTTACACTAAAACTTCACCACATCATCATATAGTGCTTAAACTTAAAGTGCTTGGCACTTAGGCCCTTAAATGACAATAATCTTAACCACTGAATTTCCACATATATATGCCTTCAACCTGCGAATACACCCAACAAGGCTCCCATTGAAATAAAATGCTTCTTGTACTTCACCTTTATATTCTTAAACTATCTCTTTTTCTCATTTGCTCCTTAGTCACAAGTTCACAAGTATAGTCATTGTTTCTCCTAGGTTTAATATAACACCTTCCCAATATAAACTCTACACTAAACTCATCATATACCTACATCTCATTCCCTTAAACAACAAAACACCTTAAGGTAAGTAATTTACCTTGTTTTCTCACAAGCTTAAAAGCTTTTCTCCTTAGGTTTTTCTTTGTTCAATCTCGGTCACCAATGTGTGTCTCCTTGCCAATGTTCTAACCAATATCCAATGACTCCAATGAGTACTAGATAACACATTAACCCTAAGGAACAAACCCTAGGTTAAAAATATGTTTTAAGGTATTAATGTGATTGTTTTACCTTGGTTTCTCAAGACAAACTTGGATATGAAGCAAGAAGGACCTCTCTCCTTTGAAGAGTAGAAACAAGCTAGAACAAGGCATAAACATGGGGTTCCATGAGTATATATTTTCGGACATGTGAAGAAAATGGTGGAAACCTAGATTTTCTTACACTTTCTTTACCTTAAGAGAATGGAGATGCCAATGGAGTCTCCAAACTTGAATTTCCTCCTCTAATGGTGGTTTGACTTGGCACCAAAATGAAGCTCTTGAAGTTTTGAAAAGATAGAAAGGAGGAGCTTGAGCTAACTAAGAAGAATATGTATTTTGTTTTGGATTTGGAGCTAAAATGAGTGAGTTGTGTGCAAGAGAAGGTGGAGCTAGCATGGAGAAGAGCCTCACGTTAATGGAGAAGAGAAAGAGAGCAAGAAACCGTGTGAAACAAGGGAGAATGAAGAAGTGAGGAGAGAGGTAAGCAAAATGTGATATTTATCTTAAAAGGTGAATAGTGTTTTTACTTTATAACTTACTTGTTTTTGCTTTCTCTTTACTTAGCTAGATAAGTGTGATGAGTCACACTTAAAAAAACCGGCCCCCTTTTGTAAATGAGGGTAATTAAGTCTTTGTTGACCAAATGTCTCACTTATATAGACTTATGTTATAAACTAGCTTAATTAATTCACTATTCATCAAAACAAGGCACATTGTTGTGAAATTTTTGATTTCCCATTGATATAGACCTCCAAATGTGATACTATATAGTACACATATTAATTAAAGAGTAATGATGGACATTTAGCCATTCAAAACTCATTTACAAGACAATTTTTCAAAAACGTGCTTTAAGACTCCTTAAAGCACATTTTGTGTTTTAACTTGTTTTCAAGCTTGGTTTTCTTTGGTAATTGATTTGAAATGACCATTAGGATATTACTAAGGTCTTAGAACAATATTTGGGCACTCTCCCAAGTCTCTCCAAGCTTAGAGCACGTTTTTGTTAAAACTGCTCTTTTGGTGTTTCCTTATATTTTCTTTGATTAGAAATGTTTCTTGATGTTTCTAAGGCATTATTTAGCCTCCTTATATCTTAGTTTATCATTTAAACACCATATCTAAGTTTGGGGTATTTCAGAAATGCTCTTTCTATAGATAATGAATGAGATAGAGTAATCTTAGTAAATGATCCAAGTTTATCGAAACTAGTCGGCTAACTTCTGGAAGGAATATGGCTATGAATATTAACAGCATGTAAAGGAAGCTATTTCTAAATTTTTCAATGAAAAATTATTTTGTTTTGGTAAGAGAATATTTTTAAAATCAACTTTTCATTAGATCTGTTAAGAAATTAATAGAAAATTATTATAAATTCGAAAATTCAAAATCCAAAGCCATTATGCTCTAAATTTCATCCTTTATAATGTGTCAATATTTAAAGACATTTCAATTTCTTTTGAGCTAATTTTAGAAGAGAGAGAAAATCATAAGATGACTTGTATTTTCCTTTTATTTTTATGCATTGGGTTTCAAATAAAAGTTGTTGGGATTTTGGTTATGGATGGGCCTATAACCAAATTATAATTTTTTATTTTAACGGATGAATCCTTTTCTTTTTGATTTTCAAATATTTAAGGCTTTGATTATTAAAAAATTAGCTTATAATATGTATTAATAGCTAATTTTCCAAAAATAAAACTCCAAAAAATTAAGAAAATTCCCTTCATGATGATTAAGTTGTCACAACCATTATGAGGCATGTAAGTTAACCATGCAAGGATAGAAAATCCCAAAAATGTCCTTATCAACTCAAGATTCCGTGTCTTTTGACCGTTTTACCCTTATATGCATTCGTGTCCAACCGGACCCCTTCTGAGGGTCAAAATTTTGGGTATAACACTTCCCATTTGAATAAAGACACATTCTGAAACCCTAGACATCAAAAGATGTAACACCCCTAACGGTAATCACACCATTAACTTCTAACCCGTCTCAATTACCAACAACAATGCAGCGGAATTCAAACTACAACCGGTGGGTGATACATGCCGTTAGTCACCCACATGACTAACAAGGCTAAATCCAATCCAAACAAACAATACAAATACAATATCGGTCTGATGGGTCTTATACCGAGTACACTATACAAACGATACTTCCATTACTTAATCAATTCCCAAACCAAATACAACCTTCAATTCCAATATATACAAATACAATCTCAATTCTGTTCTATGCCGAGTATCTACAATTCCCAAGTCTATCGATGACCTTTCGGTCTTACAATTCCACAGTACAACCAATACAATCCTTAAACAACTACCCATGCTTAATGACAACCCGTCCTACTCTCGAACGGTAACCAGCATCCATGTACCTGGAAAATAAAAACGATGCCCCTAGGGGCTCAGCAAAATTGCTGCATATGAAATTCGCATACCCCGCGTACTAGCGAGGGTACGCCGACTATTTGGTCGAGAGCATGCGATTCATTTATTTCAAACAACATGCAAGGCATCAATACATTATATATGTATTTTAACACAATCAAGGTTCAATGAAGAACACAAACACTAACACACACATCAAGAGGTTAGTTTAATATGTTCATTACTTCGGCTTGAGGGTTTCTACCTCACCATGCCTTACTCAATTGCTCATTGTCTTACCCACTCTCTTGGGTACTCTTACTCACAACCTCTACAAGTTCTGCAATACTCAACTCAACTCTCCACTCAAACTCAAATTCTCAAGTCTCTCAAGTCATAACTCAATTCTCCATACTCACATACTCAAATACTCAAGTTCTCAAATCAATTCTCAATACTCAAAGGCATCTTTTAAGTCTTTGCCACGACCTCCGGGCAGGGTCATACACAAGACCCACCACCGGGCTTACAAATACAAAAGGGGCTATACAATTAGCTCCTCAAATTCTCAAATGTCCACTTCTCTATTGGACTACTCAAATTCCCAAAACTCCACTTGGAGTCATTTCACAATCTCAAGGATTAGCCTAGAGGTATCTCTCTCGATAACATCTATTAGCTTAGGGAATTCTCAATGTCTAGTATTATAAGATTTAGGGTTTTACCCAACTTATCGAATACTCTCATGTTCGGAACATTGTTCATTTTAGTCGGTCCCTCTCATTGGGGTTCGACTATCTTTCGAAGGGGTTTGGTGATCCCTTACCATATTTTATTTCTCTCAAGGTTCAAGTTTTAACACTCATCAATCCTGTAAATAGAGGTTACTTAAATACTTCCACCATTAATTGTTTTGTGGATTAGTCAATTCGGTTCTCTAACCGTTATCGGGAGTTTACAAATTCCCGTACAATTCTCTCATGTTCTGGTGAGTTCATAGGTTTATGTTACCGTGTATTGGTTCGATAGTTGTAGTGTGTTCCACATTTTTATTAGTTCGCAACTTGACTCTTTCTACGAGTTCTACTCAAACAAGACTCAACTTTGAGTTGCACTACAATACACAATCAACATTCAAGCAATTCATTTACAAACACCCATTTCATGAATTATACAAACTTCACATTCAAAATACAAACCAACATCAAGCAATACAAAAAACACTACAAGGTGCAAACAATCCGATTCGTGCATTTATCTTGTTAAGGTGATCACACAATCAAACAAGCACACAAATCAGAGTAACCAAGTTAGGATACAGGGCATGAGAAAATCATACCTTTCACCGGGGTTAACTTTAGGGTGTTCTCACGTTCCTCGGTTCACACTTGTTCCTCGAGTCTTACTCTTGAACCACTGATTACATGTCAAATGGTTCTATTATTATTAAGGCGTTACAGTACGCACATAATTGCTACTCCCGTACTTACCCCTTTATCCCGTTATCTCGGTTTACTTAAGTGTTCTTAATTTCTCAACTTACCCACTCACTTCCAACACTTGTTTATACTTCTTAGGACCTTTAAAGGTCACCAAACAACTCCTAAACATCATCTAAAACCAATACCAATCAATCCCCCATGTTTTAGCCACTTAAAACACATACGGTGCATTTTTGGGGGTGGTCCGGGACTTGGTCCAGACCCAAAGTCCCGGACCAATACAGAAACTCACTCTCGGCCTATTTTTACTAGTGGTCTAGGACTTGGTCCTGGACCTAGGTCCCGGACCAATGCCTGTTTCAACTCTCGAAGTGTTTTCTGACGCGGTCCGGGACTTGGTTCCTATCCTAAGTCCCGGACCCTGCTAAAATCTGCTATTAAGGTGATTTTCACCCCAAAATTAACCCTTAATCCACCCCTAATCATTCCATAAACTTTCCACAAGTTTCTCACATAATTAAACACCTCAAAACATGCTCTAAACCACATCAAATCATTGGTTACATTCACTACCCAATTCTTGTTCAAATTCACAAATGCCAACTTCCACATTTTGCTCTTTGCACACTAATGCACTTCTAACTTCCTCTTAATGGTTTCCAACCTCCTACCACTTCACCAAATCATCATTGACCATAACCAATTCATTCCTAGACAATTCATTATCTATACCCAAGTTCAATCTCCATTTCCATGACTATAAACACTAACTCATTTTCTAGAATTTCTAAGTTACCACACCTCATTATGCTACAGATTTTTATCTCTCTCCTTCTAGTTCTCCCAATACCATTTCAAGGCTACCACTCCACTCTACTCAACACTATAAACACCTAGGTTCTCCAATTCACCTAGTCATCTTAAAACACTTATTTTCTACCAAACTTTTGCCATAACCTCCTCATAAACCTAACACATCCTAAATCATTCATTCTCACCATTTTCCATTCCTAATCTAGCCACACCCTTACAAGGGTCCTACCTACACATAAGCTCAACCAAAATTCACCACATCAATAATATAGCTCCAAATCTCAAATGCAATGGCACATAGGCCCTTAAATCAAAATAGTTCACAATTCTCCCTAAAATCAACTATACACATTTTGCCACATAGATTTCAATTCATAATTTGGGTTCATTAATTTATTTACCCATCCCAAATCCTAAAACAATCAAAACAAGTTTTAAGGTAGATTTCTTACCTTAATCTTCCAAGTTCTTATTTCAAGTCTCCTCCTCCTCTTCTCCATTTCGGTCAAGTGGGCAATGGAGTTGACAAACTACATTCCCAACATTCAAGAGACACAAAAAGAGTATAATTAAACCTCTAACCCTTAGAAATATTCCAATTCAATAAAAGGGCTTAGAACACAAGAGCTAGGTTTTTACCTTTGGAGCTTTATGAGGGGTTTTCACCCATGAATCAAAAGGAGGGTTCCACCACCATTGGAGGGTTGAAATGAAGCTCAAAAACAAGAAGAAAACAAGGTATAAGAGAGGGCAAAATCGGCCAACAAATGGGTGGAGAAAAATGAGATTTTTCTTGGAGATTTTTACCTTAGGAGAGAGAGGAGACTCCAAGCTTCAAGATGATGCCATTTTCTCTTCAAATGGGATATACCCATGGAGATGAAGTTCTTCATTTTAGGATTTTGAAAAGAGAGGATGGAAGCTCTTGGTGAGGGGATTTCAAATATGTAATTTATTTTACATTTGGAGCTTGGATGAAGCTTGTATAAGGAGAAGAAGTGAGGAAGCCATGGAAGTTGGTGGAGGAACTCAAAATCGGCAGCTTGGGGGGATGAAGGAGGAACTCACGGTGGGGGAAAGAAGAAAGGAAGAGAGAGAAGAGGGAAATGGGAAAAATGAGAGGAGAGACGTAACCTTTTTACTTTTGTACTTTTTCATTTTTCTATTTCTTTTTCTCTTTCTTTTCTAGTGTATTAGGTGTGTGTGAGGGAGCTGATCCCCCCCATAAAATCGGCCCCACATATGTATATGAGCTGGAGCATTTTTCGTCTTTTACCGAAAATGCTCGTTAATTTACCCGGTTTTAGTACTATTCACTAACCGGGCCCGTTTTCTGGATTTTTCTCGTTTCTTTGATTTTAATGGTTATTATACTCCCATTAATGTTTATTTATAGTTATTTAATGAACTATAATTTTTACGGGTTCATTTGGCCACTCAAAGTCATGTTTTCGGGTTTTCTCGAAAAACGTGCGCTAAAGCTTTATTAGCGTTTTATTATGTTATTTGGATCCGTTTTCTTCGAGAATTGTTCCCATACATTATTTAGGCCTTATTAAGCCTCTTAAATCCACCTAAGAGCATTTTCGAGGTCGTATTCCTCCTACGGTCCCATAACGCTCATTTTAGCGTTTTTTGCTTTTTAAGCGTTTTCTCTTTTCTTTTGGATTTATTGAAATACCCCAAACCTTGATATGTGGTTTAAATATTAAAATATGGTATGTAAAGGCTAAAAAGTGCCTTAGAAACATCAGTGAACAATTTAAACCATAGTAAAATGCAATAAAGCACTAAGATACAGTTTGAGCAAAAACATGCTCTAAGCTAGGAGTGAACTTGGTTAGGACCCAAAGAGCCTACCAAGACTTAATAATATTCAATTATGATTTAATAAGGCTAATTAAGTCCTTAGGAAATTTTGGTAGACAGTTAAACCAAATAAAACACAAGAATATACCTTAAAGTCAATATGAGCAAAATGTGCTCTAAGCTTGGGATAAATTTTTATAAGACCTAAAGGTCATATTTATACCTTATAAATATGTTAATGAACATATAAATCAATACTAAAGAAAACCAAGCTTGAAAACAAGTTAAAACACAAAATGTGCTTTAAGGAGTCTTAAAGCACATTTTTGGAAAATTGTCTTGTAAATGAGTTTTAAGTGGGCTAAATGTCCATCATTACTCTTTAATTAACATGGTACTATATAGTATCACATTTGGAAGTCTATATCAATGGGAAATCAAAATTTCACATCTATGTGCCTTGTTTTAGTGAATTACTTTAATAAGCTAGTTTGTAACATATGTTGTTATAAGTAATTAAATTGGTCAACAAAGACTATTATACCCTTCTTATTAAATGGGGGCCGGTTTTATCAAGGTGAGTCACCACCTTGTTAGTTGATAAGTAAATAAGTAATGAAAAAAAAAACAAGTAAAGTACTATTTGCTTTATATGTAAAATATCTAACAAAGTGAACTCTCTCACCTCATTCTCTTCTTTCCTTTCATTTCCCATGGGTTCCCATCTTCTTCCTCCTCTCTCCATCGGTTCCAACAGCACCATCTCATTCTTCATCTTCCTTCACTTGTAACTTATGATTCCATGCTCCAAATTCAATTTCAAGACCACCATTCTTCTAGTTGGAGCAAGCTCTACACTTCTATCTTTTCAAATCTTCAAAAGCCTCATTTGGTGCCATGGAGATTCACCATTGAAGAAGCTTGAGCTCACCTTTTCACATATTATTGTTCTCCTTTGCTTCAAGGTAAGGAAACTCAAAGAAAAATCCATGTTTCCTCCATGTTTATATGATGTCCGAAAATTCACCTCACAATGGTGTTTCCACCTTGCTTGTTTTAGCTTCATTTGAATCTTCCAAGGGCTAGGAGGAGTCCTCTCTTGATACTTATTCTAGCTCTCTTCCAATTCCAAGGTAAAACAATTACCTTAATGTGTTAAAACAATATATGTAACTAGGGTTTGCAATGAGATGAAGCATAATGCTTGAATACTCATTTATTTATTTGTACATTTTTAGAAGTTGACAAACAACCAAACACCCTACCGGTTTTACAAGGAAACAAGAAAGAAGTTTGTGAGGAAAAAGAGGTAAACAAACTATCTCAATGTAGTTAAATGCCTTAGGAAAATGAGTTTGATTTGCTTAATAAAATACCTAAGGAGCCAATGGTGAATGACCTAGAGAAATGCTCTCAAGGAGTTTATTAAGGGCATATGTATTGTTGGGTGTATTTGCAGGTCAAAGGCATTACTTATGTGGGAAATTCAGTGTTTAAGTTTAATGCAATTTAAGGGCCTAAGAGCCATGTTATTTAAGGGCCTAAGTGCCAAGCAATTTAAGCTTATGCACTATATTGTGATGTAGTGCTAAATGTGTGAAGTTTGTGTATAAAAATGTGTTTGATGGATTTTAGGTGTTCTTGAATGAAATAAGGTAAAAACCTAAGTGTTTGGATGTGAGTATATACAAGAGAAGCTATGGCAAAATTGGAGAATGTGTAAGAAGTTCTAAGTGTTTAAATAAGTTTTGGTGAACTAGGAAGTGTTAAAGGTGAACAAGTGATTTACTAGGGAAGAAAGCATGTAATAAGGTGAATTAGAGTGACACAAGGATTTAGGTATTATCTTGGAAGTTCTAAGAATTCAATGTGTGTTTTGTGGATGTATTAAAGTCTTGGAGAAGTGTTTAAGGTTTAGGTAGATGTTCTTAAGGAGATTTAGTTAGTAAGAAAAGATGTTGGGAGATGATGTTAAGGGTGTAGAGGAAACATCTTGGTATAGTGGTCATTATAGGTGAAATACCACTTAGAAAACCAAATGAAAAATGTGCAAGTATTAAGAGATTTTGTAAGGAGTTTGTGGAATGATAAAGATAGATTGGTGGGTGATTTAAGGGTTTAGTACATGGCTAAAGATGTGTTTGAAGTGCCCAAATGAGGTTAGGACATATTAGGATATATGAGGTGAAGTTTGGAGTAAAATGGGCAATGGAAAATAAGGGTCTGGAGCAGACCGAACTTGAAAGTTCGGTCGAGCCCAGTTTACCCTGCGAGAATTGGCTTCTGGAACGGACCGACCTTGGGGACCGGACTTGCAAGGTCGGTCGGGCTTGTAAATTGTGTACGAATTAGGTTTCTGGAATCAACCGAACATGGGACCGGACTTGGTAAGTTCGGTCGGGCCTGAATTTTCAAAGGGAAGAAACTCTCGGGAATGGACCGAACATGCGACCGAACTTACAAGGTCGGTCGGAGTAGAATTTTTGACGGTAATGTGTTCTGGAACGGACCGACCTTGTGTAAGGTCGGTCGGTAAGGTCGGTCGGACCAAAAACATTGTTTAAGGTTATGGGATGATGGGGATTATTAAGTAATGATGTTATAAGATTGTGAGGACATGTTAAGTGAGTTAAAATGACAATTTGGTGGGGGAAAAGTTGTATTAAAATGTAAAAGTAAAATAAGTTAAAATGTGAAGTTATTTACTAAGTTAAGGGTTAAGTTATAAGCATTAGACTTTAAACAATCATGTTACCCCGATGTTATAAAAGTACATGTAATATTACCAGTTGTTCGAGAATTGCTCGAGGAAATAAGTGGACATGATAAAGTGGACTCCGGTGACAGGTATGGTTTTCTTGCAACCTATGTCCTACCGGATTACACCGGCTTGTATGCCAATGTGTTTTTCTGTATGTTTGCCACGTTGTAAGATAAAACATGTAATGAGTTTACAGTAATTCATTTATGTGGCGTGTTCAACTCCGATACCATTTAACCTCGGAAGTGTTTAACCTTAGTTAACTGAGTCTAGGATCACATGAGAGTTCGGTATTCGGATTAAACGACCCGAACCATGGGACGTTCTAACCACGGCTATGCGTGTGTTAATTGTGTGATATGTGTATGTGAATGTAGGGATCTCCCTTGTGTGTTTAACCAGTTGTAATACTGTATGGTGTGTAGATGTGATAGACTCCATAGTGGGGTTCTAACTAATATCTAAAAGTAAGTATGTACTAACAGTGGTAAGGAATCCGGTTTGGCGCGGTCGCGCGTTGTTTGGGAGTGGGTATCCTTCTTAGCCTTACCCTTCTCTCTGTTATGGTTGTTTCCCTCACGGGTTATGATCTCCCATTAGCTTATTCCAAAGCTTAGCTATTCTGACTTATGATCGGTTTAGGGGGAACATGTGTTTGTGTGGTGTGTTCGGGCCACAAAACCCGAACCATCTTAACTTAAGTTACTCGTCCGACTATTAGGACGGTAATGAGTGTTGTATAACGAGCTTACCATGGGGGTGACATCATTCTCTAGGCTCACCAGTGAATTAACTATGTTTGGGTCGGCTCCTAAGAGAACCGCACCCGTTATGTTATGTGTTGTTGATGTAATGCAATTTCTAATGCAATATTGTCATGTGCGCGTTGAAACGTGAAAAGTGTGGTATGTGATGTTATGTGATGTATGTTATACGTTGTAATTTGTGGAGTATGTGGATCATGGATATGAATCCCAGTTTGTGATAAGAGGCGTTTAAGGATAACCCGATTAATGGGTAGTTGTCGTCTATTAAGGAAGTAGCTCCATTAGAGGAGAAAACACTCTAGGGATAATGAATACCATGATGAATTATCAAATAAGGATGTACTATCCGTTTGTTGTGCCCATTGAGGCGAGCTGTGTGTGTTGTGTGTTTACAGTTGCATCCATGATTTAAATATAATCAACCGCATGCTAAGACGACAATTAGTTGTGCGTGGCCCGGTAGCATGTGGGCTGCGGGATTACCATACCAGCAAAGGTGCTGAGCCCCTTGGGGGCCACCCTTTCTCTTCTTTTCCTATTTCAGGTACAGAGAGCTGGAAGCCGTTCGAGAGTAGGACGGGGTAGTCGTTGTACATGGGTAATCATTTAAGTTGTATATATACAGTAGGTGTAGTAAGACCGAAACTGTTATCGGCATCAGTTTGTAAATACTCGGTACAGTGGAAGGTGTATGTTGTTTCTATTGTTAATGGAAGGGTCAGAATGTGTAGTCGCTCGGGGATCTAGTCCATCAGACCGGTACAATGTATACGTAATAGCCTTGTTAGCCACGTGGGTGGTTAACGGCGTGTAACACCAACGAGTTAAGTAATGTGAAGTAGTATATTTTCCGCTGCAGAATGTTGTTATGTGTTTGTTGTTGGATGGGGTGTTACAATTTTCTTCACCAAAAATTTATTAGGCACTAATAGGCCCGCAAATATCGTATTAGAGTAATTTAATCACCCTAATTAAGTTCGGGGTATTTCAACCTACCCCCATTAAAGAACTTTGCCACAAAGTTAGTGAGTCTAATATTGTTAGTCACCCAAGTACTCAATACATAGGTTATAAACTCTATATAACCTGACAGACTCCCATGTCTGACTGAATACATGCCACACATTCAAACAACATGTCACAACATGCATAACAACCAAAAATATCCTTGTACAAACTCTCCATGGGGTCCATCCGTAGATAAAGAAGGCGCAACAGTCCTCTCCCATATCGAGTGATCCCTTAGGTACCGGTCATGTTTGAACACTTACACTTTCTGGTACACGGCCGTCATGACATTGAGCACATATGCTTTCTGGCTCGACGGTCCTTTGGTTCTGATCAAATTCATTTGCACATCTAGAGATTCCTCAGGCTCCAAAGTGGGTACTCTTCCCTGACCGGACTACTCATATCCGGCGGCCCTTGGAAAAAAACAAAACACACACTACAAACGTCCTAACGGTCACTTAGTACCGTTGCTCGTCCGGTTGTAATGGTTTCAAAACTAATCATCACTTCCATCGACTCATAACTAGCTTCACCTCCATGGTTTCGACCTGATACCGGTGCCTAGCCATGAAAGATCCACTAGCGCCCGTGGAACGGTTTCAAAACCGATCCTCATTCTCAAGTTTGAAGAAGAAACCATTTGTGTCAAAATCAATTTGGGAAATTCATTTTGAAAGCTCAATTCAACTCCAAGTTCCAATTTATGTTAGTTTTACCTATTACTAGTGTGATTACTTATGGCCACTTATAGGGAGCTTTAAGAGTCATTCAACCCCAATGTGATCAGCATTGGTGTTGAACTATCCATCCACCCCAATTTGTGTCCGGTTTCCCTTGATCGCTAGCAAATCAAGTTCCACCTCCCACCTCAATTCACACAATCAAATAGTCAATCATTAATTTCATTTTCTATCTTTTAATCTTCCTAGTCATAGTCACCCATCAATACATTTACCAATTTCTAGAATCCATTTACTCGTTTACTACTCATCTCATCAATTGTTACTCAACTTATCTTCAACTACTATACCCAAGAATTTCAAAAGTTAGTTCCCCAATTAATTTTTCTATCCTCAAATCGTTCACAAGTCAAATCAATTCAAGTTACCTAGGGGACTCACTTCCCACTAGGTTCAACATGTTTCATACCGATTTATACTCATCAAATTCCTCAAACATACTCATATCTCAACACCGGTTTCATACCGGCTCATATCTTATACTATCCTCAATCGGGGTTCTCATTCCCATGGAGCTTCTCTATTCCATTCCACTTCTAATCTCACAATCAATACTTCTTTCCACCTCAAAGCTCACAAATAATCAAATTTACACAAGGAGTGGATACGAATGTTTATGTAACATAAGTACCAATCATCCAAAACAAATTCTTTTACGCTATGCGCATTGTAGTTTACGCACTATCATGTAAAACATACATTTCGTGGTTTTCACCTTACCCCCCTTAAAAAGGGATTACGCCCACGTAATCTACCATGTGTCAACATTGGACATAGGTATAAGGCGTTTATCCGTCACTAAGTGATTCAACTTCCATGCGGTCTATTACAAAGTACTCACTTTGGTTATAAGTATTAGTGGTCTGCTTCTCCTTACGGTTTGTGCAGAAAATTTTTCTGGATTCCAAAGGGGTTTATACCAGCAGTTCATGCATGGAGGCAGAACACATATTAGCCGCATGACAATAGAGCCATCATGGTTAGTTTAGGCTTGATAATGGCATGATAATTACCTTGGTTTGAAGCTGTTTTAGTGGCTATATGCGCCTGTTTTCAGTGAGCAAATCAATGTGTTAAAAAAAAAACTGGTTTTACAACTAGTACACACTCTCGGTAAATACATGGGGAATAAGGCATGGTTCCCCCTTTTTTTTATCTTACCGACATGGAATGAAGATGGGCTCTACACTTGGACCTTCTTCTTCACCATGCTGGGTATTCTTCCTCTGACTTTGACGTGAAGAAAACAAGGCTTGAGCTGGGAGGAAGACTGGGTATGCTCCCTTTGTTTATTACGTGAAGAAACAGTATAAGCTGGGGGAAAGAAAACTGGGAAGAATGATAATGTAGTAGGAGATGGAATGGGACTTGAGTTTGGTTTTCTTACCGTAACAAGACATTAAAATCAGCTTCCTTTTCTTCCCTGTTCAACGGAG